>PNEQ01002985.1:14315-101290 GCA_003012365.1 Medauroidea extradentata | reverse complement strand
ATGCTGGCGTTAGTTCTAACTGGTTTAAATTTCACCCTGATTACATAAGCTTGTTTGGATTAAATAATTACGTTCCCGGTTATGACTCCAACTCTTTAGAGCGGTAGGCAAAAGGTTCTTAATATTCTCAGGACTTCTGGACTTGGTAGACTACAGTCATGATACTAACTTCCGGATGTTCTGAAGAAAATTTAATGTTCCGAGGTAGCAAACAAAATAGTAAATACTTCTAAAGCATCATCGAGGCAGAAAACATTACTGTTAATATTAATTTATCGACGTCATACCAATCGACGAGCCTAGATCTGCAATCGCGTCATGCCGAGGCGTCCCTGTCGTTGGCCGCATTTCTTGCTCACTCAAAATTAAATTTAGGTACAAATTAACTCTTCTACAATGTTAATTTACCCTCCTATGCTCTTAACTTACTCTTGGCTTTTAAAAAGGTCTGTCCTACATTTAGGATGGCGCTCGCTTTAATAGCATAGAGCGAAATTGCGTAAACGCGTCATGTTTTCACAGAAGCCAAGCCAAGAATATCTTCAAATTCCCCAAAAACCTTCGACTATCTCTAAAGCAACAATTAAAAAGCCTATCCAGGCGTCTGGGTATGAGATTAAAATAATAAATCGCGATCCCCAACGAGGATACAAAATAAAAACAGAAACGGGAAATATACATTCAATTTAAAAAAAAATTAAAATAAAATTAAAATTATAGGATGTGATTCCTGACATAAATAAAAATACATAAATAAAATAATTGATCTGGTTAACCTAGGTAGAGGCATATAATAACTATCACTAACTATCCAAAGAAAATTAAACTGTCAAATAATATTCATCAACTAAATGCATGAAAAACTGGAATTAAGACAATCCAAAGAGCTAGACATAATTAAAATAATTATATACACAGAAAGTTTGAAAACAAAGAAAATAAATATGCTATCTTTCTGTAGCCAAATGCTACAATAATCTATATAATGAAAAAAAAAAAAAAAAAAAAAAAAAAAAAAAAAAAAAAAAAAAAAAAAAAAAAAAAAAAAAAAAAAAAAAAAAAAAAAAAAAAAAAAAAAAAAAAAAAAAAGAGACTTGAAAACTAAAGTTAAAGTAATGGTATTCTTAACATACTGTATTACCAATAATCAGTACACAAAATATAATTAATTTTATTCTTAAAAATGAGAGTTAAAATATTCTTCCAATTAATATAATAAGTGTGTCTTTAGGTGTGTTTTAGGTTCTTTTTAAACAATTTGGTGTCTGATTGACAAATCACTTTATAATTGTTAAGTGGCTTAATAATAGTTAAATACTATTATGTAAGGTTCTATTTGGAAGGGTTTTAAGGTGTTGTTGGTTTGAAATAATTTAGTGCAGTTATTATACGTGTGAATTTTTGAAAATTTTTTTATTTAAGGTCTCCTGGTTTTTGGAGAAATCATAGAATTGAGCCTGTACAGAAAACATGAAAATTGATTATTTTCAATGTGTTGGTTTTACCACAGAATTCTAAACAAAAACTACTGTGCAAATACCATTGATGTGGATAAACTTGAGCATTGATTGGCTAGACACAGTTTGTCATTATCTTAGTCATATGAAATGTAAACAGTGCTTATTCAGTAGTATGACTCATTAGGGGTTTACAATTAAAGTTCTTCATGTTTAGTTTTGAATCTTTTTCCAAGCTAAGAAAGAAATTAAATGTACATTTTAAAAAAGGAATTGCTTGTGATTTGCCATAGTAATGAAGCTTCATTACGTGTATGTAATATTTACACCGGCTATAAGTTTTACAGTTAAAATATTATTTGTGGGGGGTGGGGCAATATAGTAGCTGAAAAAACATGGTGTTGAAATAAATAAAACAGCTATGTTTGGCACAGTCCTTTAGAATTGTAATATTCCATCTGCTTGAAGATTGCTTCAGCCAAATTTAATATACTGTGAAAGTTTACATCTTGTGTGATGGACAGGAGTTAACTTACATTATACCTATCCCACACACTGACGAATAGGTGAAAACACTAGTTAAATAAAATACTTTTTTTAATTCATGTGCACAAGCTTATCTCGGTGGTGTATTGATAAAAAAAAAGTGAAGTCACGTTTTAGTTGTTACATATATACTATCGCTGTTTCTGTTTTAAAAGTCTTTCATCATACTATCCATATGTTCACAAACATTACTTCCAGAAATGGCATTGTTAAGTTCTATACTCCATCCATTCTAAGGTTGCAGCTAATTCATGCAAGTGAATGACAATAAAATTTTTGCACAGCATACATTTCTTTTGAAACCTTAGACTGGATAGAGTATAAAACAAAAAAACCTGTCCACAATTAATCGTAGCTATAACATGGTACACAAATTACGGAGATAGAGTATATCTCGTCTCAGATGCGCTATTGGCTTACTGCGCCAGCAGAAAGACATTAGTAGAAATAAGGTTAAGTCTGAAAGAGAAAAAAGATGATCAGTTGGTAGGTTTTGTTAGTGCTGGCGTAATTGTTACACAGTGGATGCTTTTTAGTCTTGTCACGTCAGTGGGGAGGCTAATATTTCAGAGTTTTAAGAGAACCTTTGTCTGTTACTTTTTTTCATACGCTGGCGGGTCCATATTCAAAATATCATGTGATCCAGTGATGGCCAGTTCCACACAAACTCCTATGAAACCTAGGGGCCGTTGTGGCCGAATGGTCAGACTATTCACCTCCCACCAAGGTGATCCGGGTTCGCTTCCCGGCGGGGTCAGTCTCCGGATTTTTGCATGTGAAAATTATGCCGGATGATGCCGCTGGTCGGCGGGTTTCCTTGGGGATCTCCCGTTTCCTCCGCCCGTTCATTCCGGTGCTACTTCATACTCATTTCGTGTCACCCCTCGCCTATTTGCACAATAGAGGCTCAAAAACGACGGAGCAGTAAGGTCGACAGCAAAGCGAGTATGAAATGCCGCAACACTTTAACAATCCAAGCGCTGAACTAGTGTGCAAGCTTCCTGCAGAACTGTTTTTACTATGGGACATTAAGCGGTGACCATATAATTTTATTGATGGAAAGTCTGCAATTATGTTCATTGCAGGTCGAAATTTGAGTTTCACATACCTCTGGTTATTATATATTTTTTTAGGTACAGAAGTCTGAGAAAGCTTTTTTTATCGATGTTGGAGAGCTTAGAAACAGTGTTTTTAATAAGCGTGGCATCTTAACAATGAGGTTCCAACCTTGTTTGAAGTTAGTTTTCTTTTTGTACGTTGGCACAACAGACGCACGTGGAATATTGTTCATGAACACAATGCGTTTGAAGCGTGTGGTAGGCTGCGCACTTAAGCGCTGATCGAAATCTCTCACTTACTGTCTCACTCCTACGAAACCTAAAATGAATTTGTCATACTGTGAGAATGGAAACTGTGAAGTTGCAGTTTTGACTACTGCTTATGTAAACCTTCTCAAGCATTATCAATATGTTCAGTTAATTTAACTGTGTAAATATGTATAGAGAAAAGGAAACATTGTACACAGTTCGAAGTTGACATTTTCCAATAAAGGTCAATAAAGGTAATTTTACCTGGAAGTTTTAACTTAAGGGAAAACAACACAAAAAAATTTTTTTACGCAAACAGAGAATATTGTTTTAAAAAAAAGCATTCTTAGCCCAGGTAGAGTTTTCCGGAAGCAACGTTGCATGTAAAAAAGTTAATAGACATTGTAATTTTGACAAAACTCTCTAAATATTTTTAAAATTGTAAACTGACCCATTGTGACGAGATTCTACAAAACAAGATTCTGAGGTGCATCAACAGTAAAAGGGGAAGTATTGGTAGTCTTCTTGGTTCTGCGATACAAGAGTGCAATTCCACATTTTTAAACAAATTTTACTATCAATTTTGAATTTCATGATGTGTAGTAAGTTTTTTATCCAATGCATGCATCATTTACGTGCATGCTAAATTTTGATGCTAATTTATACATAATCAAACTGTTTCTGCAGTACATAATTCTTTTAATTAAAATCTGGATGTACAGTATTGCAACAGAACTCTTAATTGCCCTAGTAATAGGTGCACTTAATTTTCGAATACTGTATCACATTTATTCACCCTACAGTATTTTTTTTTTTTTGCTTCCTTTGTTACACTTTCCCACATTATACGCCTACTTTCTGTGGTGCTGTTTTTTAGCTTTTGCATTGTTTTTTTATTTACACTTTTCTGCAGTTTACAACAATTTTTAAAAATTTTTTTGAGAAGTGCAGAAGAGGGTTGTACCTGAAGTTCTATTTTTTTTAGCAACGAGAAGAAAAAAGCATGCCTTCGACAATGGCAGAGTTTATTCAGGAATGGAGGCCCCTTGACATATGTGATCGGCTCCAGTTGTTGAAAGGAATGGGTCCAGAGACACTGGCACAGGTGCTGAAGACTGAAATACCAGTTGGAACACTGGGTGAAATCCTGCAGGCTTTGCTTGCCTTCCCACCAAACACTGAAGACATTATTCTAGTAGTACAGCTTTTAGAAGCATTGACGCAAGCTAAAAGGTAAAGGAAATATATTTATCATAAATAATAACTAAAATAGTTTTGTGTAACCTCTAAGAATGCATGCAGATTATGTATTTGAGTTTTTGTTACCTGAAATTTGAATTAGGTAAGTAGAAGGGATAAACGCATAAAATAATGAGCAGTTAGATCATTAGCGAAAGGCTCTGTAGTTTAGAAAGTGGCTATGGCTTGTGTTGAGAAGCTATTCTAGGGTTGACAGGAGTGGTTTTGGAAAGCTATGGAAAATACAGTAAAGATCAGTATGGCTGGACAGTAATTGAACCAGGGGGCTTATTCTGTAATATTTTCAGTCTCTTATACAATCTTTGTACGAAGATAGTTACTGGGTAACAATCTTTACAATGAGAATTTGTATTCTGTAACTAAATATGGCACTGTGAATGTATTTCAAACTTCTGGTGACTCTCTTTATATAAAAATTGGGTCCTATAAGAATACCTAGGCTCGCGACAGTAAAAAATATGCAATCACTGACCATGAAGCAGAACTGCAGATGTGCACGTTCTTGAAAATAGCAGACATTTTTAAACTGCGTTTTGCAACAATCATTGGAGAACAAATTATATTGAAATGTGACTGGGAAGAAAAGAAAAGTACATTATTTTATATTTCCTTATATATGTAATACATTTAGTAAATTATAGCTCTGTGTATATTAACTTTTACTGCCGATGCAAATAACAAATTTAATACAGCACGTGTGCTGCTATCTTTTGTATGTACATTACACTAACATTCTTTTAGAGAAGAGCGTAGTTAAAACGAATGAAATTGATGATATTACTTTCTAAAAGGGAAGAAATATGATATGTATTATTTTTAACAAAGTTAAAGTAATAAGCAATTCAAAACACACTATGAAAACTGAGAACATATCATTTAGGCCTAGTAAAATGTGTGGTTTTCAGAGCACAGTCTACAATGTTGCCAAGTATATTGAAAATCTGTTAAAGGGAGGTGTTAGAGAATATGTACCACAGGTGAAGTTAAAGAACAGACCCCCAGGTCCTTCAAAATGTTAGTTTTCTGTTTTACTCCTGCAAATCCTTTCTCAGTGTAATGGGTCAGCGGATTGTTTGTGCAGTGTGTGTGTGTATTATATATACACATACATACATACATACATACACACACTGTCGGCCCTCCTTATCCGTGGTATTTCGTTCCAGAAAATCTGTGGATAATGAAAACCGTGTATATTCAAGTCACCTTCACCAGGCAGCCACATTAAGGATGTTAGCAGTTTCGTTTTTAATACGGCATCACTGATTACACTAAAATAGACTTAGCACAATTTTTTTCCACACACAAAAAAATTTTAAACTTAGCAGTTTTCATTTTAATACAGCACCACTGATTACACTAAAATTAACTCGGCGCAATTTTTTCTGCAATTTTCGGTGCAGTACTAACATTTGATCTTATTTGTCATGAGCTATTTTGTGACGTACGAATGATACGCTCTTTTTTTCCCCCCGTACCTGCTGCCAACTTTTGCAACAGACATACTGTCTTTTATTAAATGTAGCATTTTCATTTTTTCAGTCAAACTAAGAACTTGGTGATCTCTCTTCGGTTTTGAAGGATCACTACAGTATTTATTTTTAGGAAACATTATGCTGCAGGCCACGGAATCGTGTATAATTGCACACTGTACATGCACTTCAAGGTCGTGCCCTACCTGCGGGCGGCAAGTGGGCAAACAAGACAATGTAATTAAATACACGCGTGTGTTCTGCATGGAAAGAGTTTGCGAGCAGGCAAAGTGGCTCATGGGATACATCATATCGTTTTTTTGTTTTGAAAGCGTGCGGCGAGCGACAGGATGTATGCGAGTGAAGTACCGCGCTGCCCGCACATTCGACACAGCATCGCTTCTTTGCAGCTCCTGCCCGTACTGCATCATACTAACGATAACCGCGAGCACCTAGCACATTGCGTAACGAAGCAGATAACAGGAGTTGACAACACAAGACTAGCTGTTCTCGTGCACGGCAAGTGAGGCGCTAGTAGTTCATGAAACACATAGTGCACAGTACGCGCAAAAATACATTTTCTTTAAAATTTCATATTTA
Source organism: Medauroidea extradentata (assembly GCA_003012365.1). Lineage (NCBI taxonomy): Eukaryota > Metazoa > Arthropoda > Insecta > Phasmatodea > Phasmatidae > Medauroidea > Medauroidea extradentata. Next base: position 94,648 of record PNEQ01002985.1, on the reverse strand, counting down.
TTTTTAAAAAAAAATTTTTCTCAATTTTTAACCGCTGTTGGTGAAAACCTTGGATATGAAGTCAGTGGGTAAGGTGGAACGACTGTGTATACATATATATATATATAATGTGATGTGACGACGACATGAGCGAGTTGCTTTGTGTGACACTACTGCTACTGCGTCTGTCGTGTCGTGACTCTCTGCCTTTATTATCTAAATGATGTAGTGGGCAGAACGACAACAAAAACAGAGGACTCTGGAACTTCTTCGAATCTCTTGCAGTATACCTTATACAAGCTTTGGTTTGTTTTGATGTAGAGGTGGTGCCTATGATACTGATGCCCGGATAGCCATGGTGTTAATCAGTAAAGAATAAAGAACAAAAAAAATATAGGTCTTTATCCTTTATTTCACCTCTCAAAAACTTTACACGACGAGAACAATACCGGCTAGACATCCTTACATCATGCCAGAACTCCCTGGCAGTTAAAGTAGTGATCGCTCACCCTGGGTTATTTTAGTTGGATTTCTCTAGTTATTGCGACTTGCCGTTGCTCCCTTTTGTAACACCTAGCGTTGCATCTTATCTTTATTTGTTCTAAATCATGCTATTATAAGCACCTACACCTTGATATATGAAAAAAAAAGTGTTTGAAAAATTCCTTTCTACTCGTGAATCCACCCTCTAGCTTTCACGGCTCCTCTCCAGTGCCTAACACATCCTCTTCCTTCCGCCATGACGCCCCAACTAACAAACACCCAGCCGGCCATCTCCCAGCGACCGTCTACAAGCTCCGACGTACGATGGCTAACTTCCTCCGGGCGAACACTTTGACGTACTCGGCCAAGCGGTGGAGTGTTACAACAGGATCCAACTTGTGTAAAAAACTGATTAACCGATATTTATAATGGAAGAAAATTACGTAACACAATTACAGACAAATTTGCAAAGTGTTTTATTCCACAGTAACATCTTAGTATTAATTATTTTATTAATGGGGGATATGCTGCCTCTGAACTCTGACCTGCCTGCCAGATAAATCTCGTCACAGAGGAGGCAAGCTCAGAGTCAACTTGAAATTTTGAACATCCAAATGAAGCAAAATACAAGAAAAAGTTACTTAAAAAAGTTGTTCAAAATTAAATTCTCTTTAAAATGAGTCCAAACACAATATAAATCAGATAAAATTGACACGTAAAATTTGCTACGTTTATCTTGCCTTAACTGTTAAAATTTAATTATTGAATAAAATTTTACTGTTAATTTCTCTACTAGCATCCCCAATTAATATGTTGGATCCCGCGCATACATCCTTATACTTGGTTAAGTTGGCCTAATTAAATTATTATAAACAGCAAAAAATTTTAATTAAGAGAGAAAAAAAATTAAATTACTACTATACATATATGATGAGAGACAAGTATGGTCTACGTGCCAGTGCACGTCACATCGGTGGGCTGAAATACAAAATAAGCCTACTCCTTATGGATGTGAGTTACCAATACTGAATTATGTGAATATGCAAAGCATAATAGAATTACGAATGTGTCAAGTTTAGTGCTGTTAGACACGTCATAATAATAATAATAATAGTAGGGAGCTGAGGAGAAGGTAATGCTCAGGAATGCGGCTGGGAGTGGGGACAAGCGGATGGCTATGTGGCCCCAACCACCACCCTGCCGTTCTGCCTTGCCTTCTCGTCAGTTCTCTACTATAGTTCTGAAGAGATCAGAGGAACCTGTTTTTTTGTAGCTAAAATAAGAAAGTTGTTTTATTTGAACTAATTTAGGCAGTGTTCTCAAATGCAGTGGTTAGTTCGTGTTTGTTAACAGTAACAGCCGTGCTACAATGAACTGTTGTAAATGCTAATGTTGTGTAGGTGTAGGCACCTTGTGTTTTAATGTCACTGCCATGCTATTGCTATGTCTTGTTTCTTGTAGTTTCTAATCAGTTGTGAAACAATAGCCACTTTATGTGGATGTTTCCATTTTACACACATTGTGAGACTATTGGAGCCCATTTTTAAATCACATACATAGCACTGAGTTAGTTATATGGTGTTACAGTATCGTATCTGTAGGTAAAATTGTAGTTTAATACAAACTGCTGGTAGGCTATCACTTGCTAGGTTCTGTAACTTAGCAAATGTAATTTCATGAAATTCAGATATTGTGATGCTAACAGGCATGCAAAACGGGATGGAATGACCCATAAGATGGATACATACAGATCATCGGGGATAAAATAAACAATAAAAATTTAACCTTTGAAAAAAATTACTAACTGTTCATTGCCAAATTATGTGGAGTCGTATGTAATATGTAAATTGTTATGTTTTATGATTGCCAGCCTGAGTATCTGGAATTAGAAACAGTTTTTTTTTTTTTTTTTTTTTTTTTTCTTTCACAAATTAAGAAAATGTGTTAATTATTGTTTCTGTTATGTGCATCATCGTCGTTCATGGCAATATACTGAATGGAACTTGAATTCTTGTATTGTATGTGTCATGTTGCGTGTTTTTAGTGGTGGTTTTAACTTACAAATTTGAATATACTATTCACTCATTTACGAGATTGGTAACAGCAATAGTGTGTGTTGTATCGACAAAGAGTCTATGCACAGAAACCAGTTTTATAAGATGTTAACTCACAGATATTTATACTTAAGATTACTATTAAGTGTAGCATATATTCTCGACCCATGCATTTAATGAGTGGATATTGTAGTAAACATTTATCAGAGCAGTGTTATGAAAATTTGAACATTGTACAAGCCTATGTAAATAAAAGTATGTGGCACTGTTTATGTTTACATGCTGCGGAAAGTTATAAACTGGTAGAAAATAGAAATTAATCAGAGATTCTTTGAGTTCTCACTTTTATGCACCTCTTTAAGGTGCTTAGTAATTATTTTACGCTCGGCCCCATATTTTATGAATGTAAGAGAGAGTTAGGCCTACCTTGTTTGTGTCCGAGGGGTTACTTAAATCCTTTATTGCAAGCAGTGTTGCCATAAAAACGTAAACTAAAAGTTGGAGATGTATATATTTACAGTTTTTGTATTTGTATATTGATACCTGCTAATGATTGTATGTACACAAACCATTAACACTGAGCTAACCACACCAGAAGGAGAAATATGAACTTTGAAAGGTAAAATGTGTTTATTACTTGTGTAAACGTAATAATATTGAATTGTTGTATTTAATTTGTGCTTTGTATAGATTCTTTTGGGCAACACGGACATTTTACAGCCCCGCGGGAAAGTTAACACAACATAATTTTGGCTGAGTTGAAGGAGATTTGTGGGTGTTGGGGTGGCCCGTCTGCTAGCCAGCAGACAGCCTCCCCTCCAGCAGCGGCCATCTTCACCACCCACTAACTGTAATTTCAGCCCACCTTAGGGGTATATAAGGCTGGCGCTCGCCTAGCCAGATCACCAGTCTAGGGCTCAGGCCTCCTCCCTGAGCAAGCCTAGGCACCTACCTCCCCTATCCTCGAAAGGGTTGCTTCTTGAAAATTGAGCCAAAGCCCGATCTCCTGCCTAGTGCCTACCTACTTACCTACCTTGGGTTGTTTCTTGAAAATGGAGCCTAAGCCCACCCACCCTTCCTTTACTCAGGTTGCTTATTGAAAATTGAGCCTAAGCCTGATCCCATCTCTTCCTGTGCCAAGACTTGCTTTAGGAGCTGCTGAGACGCTCCCTAGCCACGCTGGCAGTAAAAAAGAATGCACCCTATCACAAATAACTTAGCTGCCAACGTGGTGTGCATCTGTTTCCGTTGGAAGTGGAAGTTAATCTATGAAAGGTTCCGAGGCTCCGTGTTAAACGACCATGCGGTTAAGTTAGTAATGAGTGTAATCAGTGAACATTATGTTGCATAAATCAGTGCCTGTTAATCTTGTAAATGTATAATTCAGTAAGCAGAAAGTGTAAATACTGTAGAGTGAATTGTGACTTGTACCTGATAAGGAAATAAAATAAAGCTCTTCAAGTTAATTTTCCTCGTATTATGTATAACTCATGTCAGACTCAGAGTACATAGTGATTGACGTCTCCCAGGAGAAAAGAGAATCAATTGAGAGTCTTAAAGCTTTAGCAGCCGGGGTGGGGTATAGGTGCTGGCCTTTCTGGAGTTTTTATTGGGCCGACCAAGAACCTAAGCGCCTCTCGGAGCGCAAATGCCGCCTCCTGCTGGAGCTATTTTAAGGTGAGTGGTTAACACGCCTACCCCCATTGATAAAGTGAGAATTTGCACACCCTGCTGTTTTAAGATTGTATTGTGTACCCTGCCCCAGGAAGCCACTCTCTTTGGGACACTCGGCAATCTCTTCTCCCCTTCAGGGAAACCTCTAATGTTCTCTAGCCTAAACTACTCAATATCCCTGAAGGAATATTTGAACTCCCCTGCAAGCAGTGTGCAACAACTTTATCCCGAATCACCTGTAATTACTGTCAACTCCCGATTATCACCACTAATTGTGGGAGGAGGATGTCGGAGATAATATCTACACTACAGTTTTATGCAGGAATCACAATAGCGTGGACAGGCGTGATGTTAATGGCGTGCTGTGACACGAGAAAACTCATGTTATTGCATACACTTAATGTAGCTGCCAGGCAACAAATACTAAAAAATATTACGTGTAAATAGTTCCTTGCCACTTCTTACTAACCTCTTGTGCAATAGACATTAATATTTACATTATTTAGTTGTATTTCTCTTTATTTGTAATATATTTTCCATACCCACTGGCAGTCCCATGTGTGAAAATACAGTTACAGTGTACATTTTCACAAAAAGTTTATATGGTTTGCTTATAAAAACAAACTAAAACTCTCTTAAAATAAACAATTGCCATTTACTACCAACTCATCAGTTTCACCAATATTTGGCACAAAATTGAAAAATATTTTTCAGATTTGTCATGTCCACAACGCAAATAAAATGGAAATTTTTTCTGTTCATAAATTGTCGCGCCAGCCAATTTCATTGCCCTGACATTATAGAAGTCTCAATGCGACAGTAATTGGCTGACATGTTATTTTACTCAAGTCACTTCCGTTGCACTATTGTGATTCCAGATTATTAACATTAAATAAGTTACATGTACACTTAGTAAAATTACTACCCTCTTAATATTAAATTATAGTGTCATTTAATTGTCCTCTTCAGTCCTGTAAAATTAAAGGTTTACTGTGTAATTTTTTACAAATTAATTTTTTAAGATTGTCGTTGAGAGTTTACTAATAATTACACTAGAAGATCAATCATGTAATGAATATTCAGTAATTGTATGCTTTTTCGTGAAGAATGGTTAATGATGATGAAAAATCATGGCTACAATGCCATGTTGGGTAAGCATTTTAAAGTCGCAAAAAATTTTACTTAAATATTTATCAAGATTTTGTAGAGATGAGTACTATTCTAAAAACACAATGTCAGACTTTCCTAATTTATGCTTGTAGGTTCAGCTTGAGCTTGCGGTTCCTCAGTTCTGTTGAGAAGGCAACATGTCGCCAGCTGATGGAGAAGTTGAATAGCAGCCTTCAGAACAGACAGCAGGACTTGGCTGAACATGGAGTAACAGAGTGGAGTGTTCTAGAACTCAAAAACAAGTACAGTGTTTAAAAGTATTAAAAAACAATAGGTAGATGTAATACATTAATTTTGTTCACGAATGTAAACAAACTGCTTGAAATTCTAAACCTTTCTTGTATAGTTTCACCCCCATGTTGTATGCATCCATCTTTATTTGTATTTGAGATTAATGCTACAGTAAAGGGAGGTACCCTTGTTTACAATATTATAATAAAAAAAAGACTTAGTATTAGTATTTGTTTGGTCCCATTTTCAGTGAATCTGTTGTTATTTGGAAGTATCATAAAAATCGTCTTGAATTCATTGTATTTGGTGCTCAGATACTGTTGTTATGAAGATAGGTAATATGTATTGTTTTCTGTGCAGTCTGCAGGTATGAAGTAATACCAGCTAGTCAGTTTCATTGCTTTGGACAAAAATAGTCACAGAATTTTGTTTGTAATTACCGACGTGTTTCTTTGGATCAATTTATATAACTACATCTTTATCTATAAAATCTGTTAGAAAATTCTTTACAGTGATGTTGGGCATGCTCATAGTTAGGCTATGTATTATAATTTACGTATGTATATTTGTATAATTTATGTAGCCCATACATAAATAAGAAATTATTTTTAAAAAGTCTGTCTCACCTTTGCTTTAAAATGTTGTATTATTTTTAGTGTTGAACTGATACTGATAACTCTTCTCAAGATAAGAATACGACAGTTGCTCAAGCGTAGCATATTTACAGTAGTTGGAACACGAGCCATTGCAGCTGCAACTGTAGTAATCTATCAGTGTAGGTTTGAAGTCACATGGATATGTTGTTTCTTTTATAGAAACAATAAATCCAGTTTTTGTTTTGTTCGCTTTGAATTCTGGATTTACATTCCATTCCTTTGTAATGTTTAAAGTAAGTAATTGACACATCTTTAGAAACTGTGTATCCGAGCTGTCGCACGTGAAGAACTCGCTTTACTGAGCAGATTGTTGGGTAGTGTTAGAGTTACTTTTGTCTGCGAACGTGGGCTATATGTGGAAGTAAATATTTTTAAAGATTCCTGACGTTTGCCAAACCATGTTGCTGTGAGGGGAGAGAAAGTAATAAGGGGTTGACAATCATTGCCTTTCCTCAGTTGAGTTCCATTGCCAACACGCAGGCTTTCAGCCACCCAGACAGTACGTTACAGCTTTCAAACAATATACCGGTAATGGTGCATGACTTCACAGTGATCTGCCTACCACTGCTATGCTATATATTTTTTGGCATAAATGATGACTATTTTTACATATTTTTCGCCCTTAAAAATTGTTACTCATCTTATGTGAAGGTATGAAAATTTTGTAACCTAAAAATCATTTGAAAGTTAAGATGTAAGTTGTGTTGTATGGTGTTACAAGGACTACATTTTTCGCTATAAATCAAAACAAGTGCCCATTTTTTATCAAATTAACTGTATGAAATTCTGATTGTTATATTCGTTACATAGGCCACTTTTACTTCGCAGCAAACCATGTGTCGTTTGGTGATCAATACAACTGGTGTGCATGCCTAGATTCTTTATCTCGCCAGCGCGCAACTCTCATGCAGTCACGCAGAGAAAACTAGGATCTAGGTACCATACCACGTAGTCATGTTTATAGCACTATATTTAGCAGTGGCTGGTGGCCGACAACAGCACACAGGCATTCAATTACTTTGCAATCAGCTGCTGCAGCCCAGTGTTGCCATGTAGCGCATGGCGGGCAGCAACTGATGATATCGCCAGCCACGTGTTACCGCCACTGTATGTTTCCTAGGTTCTTGTGCACCGGGAGGGCGGAGGATATTAATTGGCTATGTTATTGGTTCATGTGTCTCCTACGGCGTTTATATACACGTAATAAAAGCATTAAAAATATTTTAACTAAATATTTATGTTTCTAGTAAAGGAGAAAAATTATTTTTTGGCCGGGAATAAAAAATAATTATTTAGTTTTTTCAAGATTTGGTACCTTCAAAACCATGACGTCTTATTTGGGGTTGTCCTTTATGCCGGCAAATAAGGTACTACCAAGATCACTAGGATAAGACGAGGGTTTGTTATTACAATTTTTGCTGTCATTGTCAACTCTTGTCTTTATAGGGTATTAGTGTATTTGGAAAATAAAACAACAGTTGGCTTGCTTTGATTGACTTTTAACCTGGCAGTGTTAGAAGGCGTAGATGAGTAGTGTCTGCGTTTAGTATCGGAAATTATTCGTAAGTTACGCAAATACTTGATTCCCTGGTATCTGCCTATACTTAAGTATCAGTAGCCGCTCAGCACTAATTATTTTATAAGTATTACTGTTCCCTTACAGCTTTTGTAACTTTTGTTACTGTGAAATCCTGTAAGAATTAGTACAAATGATAAATGTTCTATGTAAAAATATCTTATTTTTATGAAGGAAATTGTTTCTATTACACCTATGTTGAATCTCATTGTTTTTACTGTAGTTGTTTTTACTGTAGCTTTTAAAGTGAACTTTGGGATGTTTGCCTGTGCTTTTTATGCACTGCAAAAAAAAAACAGACTGATGTAGACTGTGAATAAATGTATCTGTATTCTTAGTGAAATTGGACTTAACAGTACAACTTAAATCATGACAGTACTATTGACGTAATTGAATAAAAAAAAAGGATAATACAACATATCAGTCACATGTGGAGACTGATAGTTTCAATGCTGTTTGCTATTCTGTAGCTTAATTATGATGAATTATATTTTAAAAAGCTGCTGCATAGTGTAGGTGGTATGCTTAGTATGTATGCATTTTATGTGGTATAGGATTGAGAATGGAGTGGAGCAGTTCCATAAAGTCACAACACAATCTTAAAATTAAAAATTTATGTAGGCCCTACACATAGTAAGTTCCTCTTTGAAAATTCCCGCTCCAGAAATTTTTCTACAACAAATTATTTTGTATATTTGAACTTGGTCTGCAAAAGTGTAAGTAATTTGACTGTAATTAAATAGTTTTACTGCAGTAAAAAAGAGTTTATCAGGCCTTTTAGAAATGGAGTTTTCTGTGTTATTAGATACAAAAACAAAATGTGTTTTTCTGGTAGTTACGAGTTTGATTTTCATATGTAAAATAATGATAATTAGACTCAGCAGTTCTGATCAAGGCCTAAATTAGGTGGTATGAACATGTAACAAAAATGGAGAAGTGGGTTTCAGAGAAGCTGTTGTAGCTGCATGCAGAGGATAAACGGAGAGAGATAACTGGGAGCAGGTTGACTAAATGAAGCGAGGAATGTATTGGTGTATTTGCTAAAAGGAGTGGTGAAAAAATAAGAGGAGAGGCATTTGTTTGGCAGATGTATTCTAAGTATGGGAAGTTGTACAAAACCTGTGCAGTTTCTGAAAGAGACTTTTTACATTTAAGTCTTTATCTTCCCAGTTAATTGCTTTAAATTTTTTGTTTGTCCTATAGCTAACAGGGCTGTTATTTTTCAGTACACTGTATTGATAACATTCTATATTTTTCGGTATATAGATAACATCATATATGTATTTTTCTTCATATTGAAATCAAAATTCAGAAATACTTAATCTTTCCATTTTTTAATTCAATTTTTGATATCAATTGTTACATGTTGATATTCAGGTATCTGTAAATATTTAGGTATCAATTTTCCAAATATTATGTTTTGATAACATACATTTTCTGATATTGTTAAGTGCTCGGACACTTGGCAGCCTGTTTAACAATTTAAATTCGTAGGATGTGTCCTTTTCTCAGTTTTTTTTAGTCTTAAAGCGTTGGACTTTATAAAAGTTGTTTAGTTTCTATTTAAATGCTGTGTGCCGTGTTCATTTTTCATTTATGGTACTGGAAGTTTTCTTTTCAACATTTTGGGACAGTAGTCGAGTAATCAAATTGAAAATCTGAAATTTATAGACAATTTAAAAATGGAAAGTTTAAGGTCGCCATTTTTAAAATTATTTTTTGGTAATATAGCATGCATAATACAGATATATTGATGTTTAGAAAATTTGATATTGGATAGAGTTTCAATTTTGATATCTTTCATTATCAGTGTATTGAATTATCAAACAGTCCTAGTAATTACTGACTGAAACAAATCACAGTGTTTTTAAAGACAAAAAAGCCTGTCTGAAATTTCCAGTGTGGGTTTATTTAGTGATATCTTTGTATGTAGTTGTCCCATATCTGGCTATTGATGCAGTCAGATTGTCATTTAAGACATAAATTTTACAAAAATAAGATATATTTTTTACTTTCACTGCCATCAATTTTCACCATCTCCCTTGCGCTGTACAAAAATGTCATCCTTTATTCTTTTCTTCCAGTGTGATCTACGTACCATTATCCTTGAAGGAATTTTTCTTTTTTACATGTACTATATCAGCAATTAGTCAAAACTAATTTTTTATCCTTCTTACTGCCACTCCTGTTCTATCTGCCCGTTTGGTAATAACTGAGGCTCATTGCATACTGTAGGGTATTATGGTTTTTAACTTGGTAGATTAGGAGCCGATATACTACGTGGGCTACAAGTATAGTATCTGCTGCATACAATATTGGCTACTTTGCTAAATGTGTTCTAAGAAATAGCTCCAAAATAATTAGTGTTACTTGCTATTATGATGGTTAATTTTTTAGCAGCGTACAAATATGACACTCCTTAGTATATGTACATGTGAATTGTTATAGGTAATTTGGAATGAAGTGAAAACTAAAGATTTAACCTTTGAAAAAAATCACTAGCAGTTACTGCATAATACGCCACCACTAAGAAGAGTTACTTTACTGCTTGTATGGTTGGTAGCAATTCATTGCGTGTAGTTCCGTGTATTTTCCTATTTGAATACAGCATTAGTGAAAGAACATATGATGAAATCGACCTCTCTGTATTTAATATACTTGAAAATTGATCTTATTGACATTCATACTTACAGTATAATTAGACTCGGTTGGCGCGAGAATAATGTGACGCTATCGCCGACCTCGAGTCATCTTGGTCATTACAGCTTGCTCCGCGCTTCAGACAGTTCAATCCTCCACCAACAGGTGGCATCAGAGTTAGGTTCTCGCAGTTTCTTTGCCGCTCCGCCAAGTTGCATCATTTGCGTGTGTTTGTCCGTTGTGCGTATGTACACATTCGAAAGTATTGGAAATTTCGTTGCCGAATGATGTGAAACCATCTGTAATCTGTAAATTGTGTTTTACGTTTGCCAGCCTGGAAAACGTACTTTTTATTTCACATGTTAAGAATATATGTTATTTATTGTTTCTGAAGTGCTTCATCGTTCGTGGCAGTAGAACTGAATGAAACTTGAATTATTGAATTGCGTGTGTCATGTCTGTTTTTAGTGGCGGTTTTGAGTTACAAATTCAAATAAAATATGCCCTCATTTATGAGAATCGTAATGGCAATAGTGTGTGTTGTATAAATTAGTTGATGGACAGAAACCAGTATTATTAGATGTTAAAGCCTGATTCACAATGCGCAGTCAGCAGTCGACTGCAGACAGCCGACTGCTGGCAGTTGGCAGTCAAATACAATTCACAGTGTGCAGTCCAGCAGCCGTTACGTTTTTTGCATTATTTTTAAAAACTGCTATTTAATAATCGGTCATGTTTTGAACATATTGTTTTGAAATTTGTAAAGTTGCTTAATTTGCTTTTAGAACCATATAAAATCTCTAAAAACTAAATTTGTTTACATCACGTGATTGTGAGAGTAACGCCTGATTGGTTGGAATTTTTTGGCAGTTGGCAGTCCAGCAGTCTGAGATAAAGTTCGCCATCTCAGACTGCTGAACTGCGGACTGCATGTTATGAATACACACATCTTAAGGTTCATATTAATCTCTGATAGCAGACTGATGACTGCGCATTGTCAATCGGGCCTAACTTGCAGGTATTTATAACTAAGATTACTTTTTTATAACATATTCAGCCCCCGTGCATTTAATGAGTAGATATTGCAGCTAAAATTTATCGGAGCAGTTTAATGGTAGTTGTAAACATTGCACGGCCCTATGTAAATAAAAGCACATGGCATTTTATGTGTGTACATTCGGTGGAAAGATATAAACTGGCAGGAAATAGAAATTAATCGGGGCTTTTTTGAGTGTTCACTTTATTTCGAATCACCTTTAATATAGATGTAGGTATTTGATTTGCCACTGCCAAAATATTGTAGTGCAGCTTGAAACAAAAACGAGATGCCATCAGTTGGGCAACACCAGTATCTGGACTTGCAGGACTGCTCGTAGTCAGTAGGAATTTGAGTGAAGCAACTTATGGGCAAGTACATATCATGGCTTTTGGCATTCAGTATTGTAAGAAATATTGTTCAGTTTATGGTGGGTTTAACAAGTAGCTATACTCTCCATTTGTAAAATAGAAATCACTCGTTCCCTCCAGATAAAAACATTGATGTGTACATGTGTGTACCAAAAATATTTGAACGCTTTGTAAGTACTTCAACACTAACCTCTTTCACACTTCTTAAAATTCAACCACATTACTCATTATTATTATGTTATTCGTATTAACTTCTTCCAAACATCCATGCCCCAGCCTTATAATTGCCCCTGGTGTTAGTGGAAACTGAATTTGTCCATATTTGTTACATTTGTGATATCTGTTTAATCAAGTACTGTACTTCAGTAATGTATATTACTATTTCTACTTTTTTAGCTATATAAATTTTTTGACACCTAAACGAGAGCAGATAATCAAAAATCTGTTTGGCAGTTTTGTTTCAAATCGTCTTCTCCATGTTGGCTGATTTGTTCAAGGCAGTAAATACTATGGTTTTAGCTAATTATGTAATTAATAAAATTCTGGTTGACTTTTTAGTTGAAACCATATCATTTCTTGTTTTGAAAAAATCACCTATCACTGCAAAAACCACCTGTCTGCTGCTATTTTACATGTTCAGGACCTGCGAATGAGCTGGCACTTTGGCCATATCTGTTCACACACCACTTGTGTCGTCATCTCTGCATACAAGGCACTCAACAGCGACACTGTCTTCTTGTTCGTGACCAGTGGCGGCTCATAGATTGTTGCCAGGAAGGCACATGTTGCAGAGAACTGTATAGGGTTGTGCATTAGTTGATGCTACAGCCACCGACATGCTGGTCTGTAGGTGCTGCTTATTACGGACTGGTTTCAACACAGTAAGTAGCCTGTAGATATTTTATGGTCATTGGTATATTGCGGCGCATTCACAGGAGTGTACAGTTCTCGGCAACTTGTGCCCTCCCTGGCAACAACTCTCGAGCCACCACTGTTGGTGACTCAACCTGAACATGACTTATGTGTTAACACGGTATTTTTATAGGTAGATAGTTAATAAATATGAAAGTATGATGTATGCCGAAAGACAATTTATTCTTAAGTTTCTGTATAGAAAATTAAACTCTGAAAACATTAATTTTATCAATTTTCACTTTCCAAGTGTTACACCTAAAAAACAAAAATTGAAATTAGTCGTTGGTCATATAATGGTTCTTAAGAGAACTGCTACTCCTCAGCCTTGGTGGAAACAAGAATTGGCATATACGCATTATGTTAAATTCGGTGGGGCTTAGTACCTCTGGAACCTACATATATATGTCACCACTAACTTTTTTTGTTTACTTCGGTGCGGCCAATAATGCTTTAGGATCCTTTTGGCTCTTGTTTCTTGAGCATCCTGAAAACTATGAACAAAGAAGTATTTTCATGCTCAAAAAACACCCAAGCTCAAGTGAGATTTTGAAAGGTGATAAGTCTCACTGAATGTAATTCAACACCTAAATTCCTATCCTTGCTCATGTCAGTGCTCAGAGGTAGGCCCCGCAGAATATTATTTAACATGTAAATGCTTATCTTTGCTTGCACCAGGATTCTGAGGTATGCAGCACCCTTAAACTGCTGCATAAACAGACGCTGTGTAGGCAAGTAGAATTGTTTATGAATAAACTCTTTTTCCTGTTGCTCTGTGCAGTGTACAGGATACTAGCTAGGTGTCACCTTTAATATTTAGTTAATTGTTAGAGAGAGTGGAGAAAACGTAAAAATAATCAACCCAGTTTGAAAGGAAAAAAAAATAAAGATCGAAGAGTTGCTGTTATAATTATAACCCAGCTTAGGATGATACAAAATCGAAAAGTTAAGGTAAAACTAATTTCTTTTCAGGTACAGTGAAATTTCCGTATAAAGTACTTTTCATTATAAAGTAGATAATTCCAAACCCCTAGAAAGAGTTTTTCATTTAGTAACTGTTCAGTTTAAAGCATTTTCAATATTAAGCATGAATTTTTAAGTCCCCTTCAAGTACTTTGTAATGAGATTTCACTAATGTGCTCATATACAGTACTGTAGATCAAAGTATTTTAACTTAGTCATGATGTATGTATTATAGGTATAAGTGAACTAAAAGGAAATACAAAGAGTTTGTCATGAACAAAACTTAACTTATAAGTCATGTTGACTTAAAATAAGAAGGTTGCTGGTATTTTGTGAATCGGTGTGCTAATTTTGCTACAATACCTTGAAGCATGCTTATGAGGCTGTACAAAATTGGTATGTCTACAAAATCTCACTCTGTAGAATAATTGTAACAAATTTGACATTTAATATTCTTATGTACATTACTGTTGCATTTGTCTGTGGCAGAGTACATTTTCAGGATACTTCCAACCAAGGTCGCAACCGTAAAGTTTTAAGGGGGAATCAGTTTGAGAAAAATGTCTGTTGGATTGATACTTTTTGATACTTTTTAATGAACTCTCTTTTAAACAAAAATTAATTTACTTCTATTGCAGGATTGCTTAAGAAATTTCTTGTAGCATAGTTTAGGTTTGGTTTAGAATACTGTATATGTACTGAATGTAATTTTCCGCTTGAGGCGCGGAAACGGGGGAATGATAAGAGTGAGGCTGCCACGCTCAATGATACTTGTGATAGCGCTACAGCCCTCTAAGCTGATGTGCAATGTTTTGTAGTGTTTTTTTTTTTTTTCGTATAACTTTTAGTGATGACACTAAAATTTTATTTTTAATGATAAGTAGTAAAGGCCAAGGCAGACGTCTAGTTCTGTGTTGTGATGTAGAGGCTGACTCGTGTAGATGTTGGTGCAGTAGTATCTGATTTGGACAGCTCTGGATATTAAGCGGCGAAATTATGTAACCTGAATTCATTATCAAGACATCTATGGATTGGTTCACTCTCACATAGTGATACTACCACCAACTTTTAGATTCATCTGTTAAGTGAACAGTGACTGTTTCGTATATTTTCAAAATTTTAAATAGTTCCAATACAACTTAGATCTCTTAGAAACGTTTTGCTACAAATGCCGTCATGTTCACAGCAGGATTATTTAAACATTAACTCCCACTCCACAACTCAATATTAGGTAGTTCCCGGAGCCTGCCAAACCTTCCATATTTTCAAGACTGCTTTACATCTTGGTATCACCGATACTAACGAATCAAAATGACTACACTGACGACCCCAATGGACGACACCGCAACATTCCCCAAAACCCTACGGCAAACATGACGAGTAGTTGTGTTCATAAATGGAGTGATACTGCGGGACTCAATGTACCCGAAAATTTACAATACATAATAGTTTAACATACTTATTGAGTTTTCCACTACACAGTTGCCAATAAATGTAATTAACAATTTACCACAGAAAGAACAGCTAATACCCATTAATTTACCTAATTGGGGACATGATTTTCAGCCTGATGTACAAATGGGTCCATGGTGCTATACCTTTGTCATTGCTCAGTAGCCAATGACGATGTTATAAACAATAAGCTTGCTGACCAGGCTGCATGCTTGCATGTCCCTCGAACGTGCCTCCCCGAGCCTGAACTCTGACCTGCCAGTGATTCACATCCTAGAGAATGCTAACTCGTAGCCTAAATTATAACTCAGAAATCATAATTGAAGCAAAATACAGCAGAACTTAATGAAAATTTTGATTAATATCAGTCTAAACACAATAGGAAACAAATAAAAATTAATAGAAAATATTATTACTTTCCAACTCTCATTAACGGGTAAATTTAAATATATAAAATTTTTAATTTTAATTTCATGACTAACATCTACAATTATTATGCAAGATCCCGCAGTACAAAACTTTGATACACTTCATTTCTGGTTAAACTTGGAATATATAAGTTGTAGTGTTTATTACCAAAACAAGTATTTTCGTTAAATGATGAATTTAAATTCAAGAAATTGAAATAGTATGGAATATATATGAAAAAAATTGTACCTATTAAATACATAATGTGTTGGAAATATGTTCAAAAATTTTTCATAAAATATGTGGGGTTCACAACACTATTCGTGTGTAAGGTGCACAGCCCTCTTAGTATTCAAGAGTTAAGAAAGATAGGTTCCAACTGTTCTGATGTATGGTCATATTATTTATTTTGTGCAGCAACTGGTAAACCTCGAGCATTGATGCAGAGGAATAGCTGAATGTTCACTGTTTTTTAAGTAGTAAATTTTATACTGTATGTACTGTTTAACAGATGTAACCGTCTTACACTGGTGTTCATAATCGTAGGTTACAACACATTCGTCTTTCACTGGTGTGGTTAGCTTCGTCAAGTGGCCAACGATGGCACTTTACGAACTGTAGATAGAGGTTTGGTGGTCTGTAAACCTAGTGGCCTGCCTACATGATCAACCCCTATGATGGAAAACAGAGTATTTATTTTCAAACTGCCTTTGTCCTAGCAAAATTATTATTGTGTTACACTGTTTTATTTTTTTACCTCAGATTTTAATGTCTAAGTAAAAGAAAACACTATCTTAAAAAATGCAAGAAAAATTTGTCAGAAATTTTAGCTACTTATGGTACTTTCAAACAGTTTTTCTGGTCCAATATTTTTGTATGCCTGTGTAGTGTAGTACTGTATGCCTATGCAGTGTACCTAGTTTTTTTTTACTAAACAAGCTGTTGTTGTTGTCTGACCTAAGCATGTTCTAAAGATCATACAGTAGCAACATTAATTTTTATTGTAGCACAACTCGAAAAATGTTATTAAAGCTTTAGCATCAGTGCAGGTGTGATGTGTGCGTATAACCGTATCTGTGAGAGCAGCAGATCACAGATTTACACATTTTTCAGTCCTGCTAAGAATAATAGTAACAGTTTTGAACCCAAATAACAGTAAACACGTTTTATCAAATACTGTACCTAATGTGTTATCCATATCATTGAAAAGACTGGTCGTAAATCTTAAGTGTGATCTTGAACAATGACAGTTCTGTTGTATAATGGCTGCTGTTTACTGTAGTGTGTCATTTAATTGAGGTTGGTCATTTGTCTTTTCATAACATGCAGCAACCTTCTTATTTTGTTATTGTTGTGATGTTTGTGTAGATTTTTCATTTGTTGTTGAAAGAGAGATAGGGTGCATGAATGCAAGCTCTTCATAGCTTTTGCTAGTATTATGTGCTTTACAAGTCGCTGTTGTAGTTATATATACTACACACACTGTTACGTAATGTAGTAATTTTGTATTTGATGCTGTAACTGACCAATGCACACAACTTTCAAGGCTGTTAGTTATATATCTAGTAAAAAAAACTTTGAATGGTGGATTTTGTATCATGTTGTGTGCTATGTTGCGTGTATGCAGTGTCGTGTTAAAAACTGTTTGGTATAATTATTGCAAACGCACAATCATGCTGTGGAGAAGTCTGTGATGCTTTCAGTGTTTCAAAGTTATCCTAACATGTGCTATAGGTAAAGTTTTACCTTAATGTCTTTCATTGCTACCAATTTGCTATCACTCACACATAACATTTTGTTTAAATCAATGTATAGAAATATGTTTTTATGGATGTCATGTTTACTAAGTTTTATCTTGTGATGTAACACTCATTTATTGTAAATGTCATCTGAAAAAGCAAGTTTATTAACTGTGTAGTATTAATGTTGTACAAAACTTGACGTAGATCTCGAATATTTTACAAAATAACTTTTATTTACTATATTATGTTTGTTGCAGTACCTTCTGTTTGTTCACAAAATGTGTTCAGTCCGAAAAATCTCTGAACTGCCAATTCCTAATGATGTCATGAGATGTAATGTTATTTCAGCTGTGAAGTATTTTTATCTTTAAACCTTACATTTAATTCTGAATTTATAAAAAAAAATATTTGTTTTCTTTTGTCATGTAATTGTACTGTACATGTACAGCCTTTTTGGTATTTTAGAGCTTGCTTTGCTTGTTTTGTAACAAGGGTTCACTATTAACTTGTTAAATTTTAATTTTTTTTTCTGTGCATTTGTTATTGAAGAGGAGGGGAAGAAGCAGTTGTATGTACTGCTGTACTACTAGTTGTAACTGGTGTCTTTTTGATTGGTTCTCTCTCATTACTGAAGTGGTTCTGCCAAAACAGCACTGAAATAGATATTTGTAAAGAGAAATCAGTATGTATTGTACTTAAGTTTTCATTTGAAAACTAGTACATAGCGTAAAAAGTTGCAACAAACCAAGGATAGCGGCCATGCGCCCATACTTAACGTTTTGCATTTTAGGCAGGTAGTATGTTGTAGCAAACACACCAATATTAATATTGTTTCCATATTTGGAAAACACTTCTGTATAATAATGTACTTAATTAAAAATTGAAAAGCTTCTAGAGATTTTTTTAACACCAATCATAGCATTGGCATAAAACGGCGTAGAAAATGAGCGCATCACAACAGCAGTGCAATACGACTAGCCGGAAAATAAACATTGTGCTGTGTCTAATGTAAAGACTTCAAATGCCCAACATGCTCAATTAACGCACAGATTGTGATGTCTCCGAGTTCACTTTTAGTACGCTTGTAACTCCGAGGCATTTATTTCCAGTGTTTGTTCCAAAAGTGCACCACCAATTGGTACATGGAATGTTCAGTCTAAATGGTACACATGCTACCAGTTTTTGTTTTTTTGCTATGTTAGTGTTTTCTTTTAATAGAAAAACTTATTAAAATGTTAAGCAATGAAACATACCGAATATACAGCAAGATATGTAATGTTTAAACACAGGACTGAAATGTTTTTGCATGCAATATACTCCTGGCCAATTTACATCGCAAGTTGCTGTTACAGGCAGCAAGTCTTACACTCGCACGTATACATTTTTCTTTCTACTTAAGCAATAAAACTAAGATGTGTCTTAGATACGAGTAAATATGATTTAATGAGCTGCTGATTAGTTAAGAACTTATTTTAATAACAGTATTTGCTTACAAAGAGCAAAACGAAAAAAAAGCTTAAAAGTTCTGATGCAGAGTATGTAAAAGTTATGGTACCGATAAAATATTTTGAAACAGATATGGAATTCCTACACATTGCATCTCACTATTATTGAAATTCAGAAATTTTTGACATTGAATCATGGTAACTGTCGGGAATTTAGAAATTAGAGATCCTTTTGTTATCAGTCGCCATAGAGAGAAGTTCATTGTTAAGTACGGGTGGTAGTTTTGAGCAATACTGTATCAGTCATCAAAAAATTACTGTTTGTAGGAAGAAAGTTTAAGTCAGATTTGTCATATTTACTTACACATCAGAGAGAAAAAATAATGTGCGTTTTTTGTTACAGCGTAATTCAATGTATTGCATGTTTGTAACAGGAAGCTAAGAACAGATGTTTGCTGATAAAGGGTGACCACATATACTGTTTTAAATGAAACTGATTTTTTTATTGATATCTCCTGGTGTCACATCAATCCCAAATGTCCTGTTTTTTTTACTTAAACAACTTTGTACATTTAATTTTTATGAGGCTTACCCACTACAATAATTCACTTAGTTATGTTCAGGAAGGAAGATTGCACAACAAAATGAAATGTATGTTGTGCCATTTAGTTTTCTCTGTTATATATAGAACTGTGATCAATATTACACATTTGCAAAGATGTATGAGTTGGGTGTTGCCACCAAGCTTCTAGCCATTGTCTCACATAATTTGTTAATATAAATAGTGGATTAAAAAGTGAAGAAAAATCTATTCCTGCTGCTACACATTGCTTTGCTTTTCACAGAGTAAAATTCTTTCAGGACATGCTTTTAGTGAATAATAGTTACAATTAAAGTAGTGTTACTTGATTGTGGAATAAAGTCTAGTAGCAATGAATTGCATAATATTGCACTAAAACTTAAGATTTGCAAAGAATGCTGGTGGTCTTTTGTTATTCATGTGTCCTGGCTTTACTGGCAAATTTTGTAAAATGTCCTGTTCTATTTGTTTATGGTCACCGTACCATTACCTCCTTCACATAGCTAGTGGAAAAGTAAAGGTAACAGTAGTCAGCAAACATCTCTCCATTCTTTCGTTTTGCACTTCTCAGAGTCAGGCAACCTAGTCCCATTGCAGCGACTTTCTAAAACCCATGTAACGATAATGGGGTCCTTGCAAACACCTGGGTGCGACTTGAGACATTATGAGCCGGGAACATGTGTATGGTAAATGAATGTAAATTCAAAATATGTTTGTATAGACCAAAATCCATTTCAGTTGATTATGTCTGATTCATGATGAATTACTTTCTGTAACGTGGAAAGCAATTTCAAGTAAAATATTTTGCTACCATTATTAGTGACCTATTTCAGAGTGTGGAATTCCAGTTATTAGTATTTTTCATCTTATAAAGCAAGATGCTGCTCATTTTCTGTTGATTAGGAAGTTTTAATTTGGTGAGCATACAAATCATTACAATTGCTTGTTAAGTGGTAGTGTTTCTACATGCATAGTTAACTCATTGTTTTTAATACCACAAACATATTTAGTAGTTTGGAAGTTAAAATTGCTTATTCATCATGATGGTCGGGTCTCACCTGCAGTATATTTCCAAGCGTTTTCAGGTGCAAACATTAATTATTCTTTTAGTCGTGTCTAAAATTGTTGTGGAAAAATTGAAGGTAGGGAGGTGAAGTTAATAGAAGCAAGTTTCAGCTAAATGTTCTCCTCAAATTTATCAATTTCTTGAATTTAGAAGTACAGTATGTCTACTGTCTCATGGGTTGTAGCATGCACCAAGACATTCTGCTTTGATTAGTTATGAAGTTGACATAGAGCTTGTTTTGGTTTGAAGATATAGAAAATACAATGGTAACTTCACCAGCTCCATATTAACTTGAATTAAGAAGACATCAGATACAAATGTTGTATCGCTCCTTTCTGAAGAATGTAAAACAATCCTCTTCATTAGACAAAATATTTCAGCCTGCCAAAATTAATGCTATGCAATATCGTTATATAGGAGGATTAGTTCACTTATCAATCCAGAAAATTTAAAATTGCATGATTAAATGGGTTTTCAAAGTTAATAACAGTAAATTTTACACAAAATTAAATTCAAACTGTCTGTTGTGCTCACATATCAGATTAATAAAATGTGTTGCTGGGAAAAATACCTCATTTTACCATACACACATGCGATTTGAAACGGCCAAATATGTACATAGTCAGTGTTTGTTAATTGACACAATTAATATAATTTTCCTAAGAATGCAAATTGTACACCTTGAGTTGTAAGCATCCCTGGAAATTAGAAGGAAAAGGGACTTACGGATATTACTCATAATTTATAAATCTCTGTTTTTATAACTGCAGTGTGTAAGCTCTGGTAAATGTGAATGCAATCAAGTAAAGTACATTCCTATTAGAGTTGTTTTAGTGAAGTATTTTTAATGACAAACATTCCTTTAAATGTGTAAACTGAGTAAGCTGTATGAACACATTTTGCAGATGTTTTTCATACTAAAGTTTATATACCGGTGTATATATATTTGGCTTGTTAGTTAATAAAAGTAAGACTGAGTTACTCATAAGTATCCTTTAAGCTTTTCCTGTTTGAACGTGTTATAACAAATGTTAAAGAGTCATATGTAATTTTAATATAAATGTGTTGTAACATTTGTGATATTTTTCTGTATGATTGTGTTTGTAATGTTGTTTGTGAGAAGCCTTTAAATTATTTTACTTTCAATTTTTTTTTTGGAAAAGATCAATACAATAAACAATGTAGAGTAGCTGCTTACAGCAATAATTACTACTCGCTAGAATATTCTCAAATTAAATATGAAATGTGTAGTGTGGGTAGAGCAGACTATTGTTACAATATTTTTGTTAATAATTTTCCATGTGCTGAAAAAAATTCTTGTTGAACTCTGTGCATTTTTAAGTGTGATTTCATAGTGTTTGATGTTTAATGTGGTAGTGGTAGTTCCAACAAAAACAATGACAGTACAATGAAAATTAGTGTTGAGCACTAAATGTTTTTCACTAAAATGTCTTACTACCTGTATAGTTTCCCATTATGTAAAAGATGTATAATAAAATAATTTTTTAACAAGTATAATACTGCCGGTAAGTTTTTGGTGCTGTCTCTTATTGAATTACTGCAAGCTCTCGCTGTTACTACTTCTCACAACATGTAGGAAAAGGGATCAGAATAATATTTTGCAAAATCTGAAATTGCTGTTGACCCCGTACAGTCTCTTGCATGTTAAAAGTTACAATATTTTGCGTTAAGTCCATTCTTCATTGTCTCTAATGCAAACATTATAGTTTTTAAATTGAATTTAAATTCATTTTTAAACATAACATATTCTAATGATGCCTAGGCCTTACCTTTTCCTGTGTCACACAAAAGCCACAGCACAGCGAGTAATTCTTCTTTATTGCAAAGTCTATTTCGCTGAAATATCTGATATTGTTTGAGTATTTAAGTTTATTTAAATAGAAAGATGCTCTATCCTTTAAAAATATCAAGAAATTGCATCTATGACCCCTCTTTGCCACAAACTAAAACATAAATGTTGCACAAGGCATAATTTTTAATAGGTGCTAAGTGCTTTTTTTTTTTTTTTTTCCTTAAGTAAATTTTTACAGGAATGTCTTGAGGTAGCTGCCAGGGTGGATGTACAGTAATCTGTTGGTTTAACGACTCTCAAAGAGACTGGGAAAAAAAATTGTCAAATTGAAGGAGTTTTTAAACTGTATGATAAAAGTATGTTTGGACTTACGAAGGGACCAAAAAATACAGTTGTTAAAGTGAAAGAATCTTTAAACTGGAAGACCTTGAAGTGAGAGATTACTGTATTTCGCACATTTGAACCCTAGAAGTGTGGAAATGCTAAGGACAACGCAGCACGCACATCACATCTCGCCCTGACCTCTAGACACAAATCACTGAACTGGCGTTTGGTCTTCGCAGAGACAACTCGCTCCTGTGGGACATTCAGTAGTGATGCTATGATTTTGTGACATAATATTAAAAATAAAGATGTATTGTACCCACCTATAACTATTGAAAAATATTCTGTGCTAAAATTTTCATGCCTAAAAACAGTACAAAATGCCCACTTTTGCTATTTCAGGGCAGCAAGAAAATAGGTTTTGAGGATTAATGGTGGATCTGACGAGAGTATACACATGTATTACGTTCTTTGAATGCTATTTGTAAGCAGGCATCACTCGCGTACGTTGAGTAGTTTTTGTATAAATTTGTGGCGATCGAAGCTCTGTGCACTGCTTGGTGGCTCGGGCAGGCAGGCCACCCTGAAGGCTTTTCTGCGATGCACAAATTCCCTCGTTTGTATGTAGTACAGGGCTCAACCCTGAGATGCATTTAGGTTCTTTGCCTCAAACCTCCATTATTAAATGGTAGATTAAGTTAAAACATATCCTTGGTGTGCAGTCTTGGTTGTACCTGGTTTCAGAGCCATGTCTCTGTTATGACTCCATTACAGTAGTTTGTCTAGTCTAGTACTCTTGCTTATAGCACCAAGATGCTGCCATATTGATACCAACGTTAAAGTTCCTGGACATACTCTAGAAGTCTTACACTTGGCTAGACACTACTGCGCTTACAGCCAGTGGTGCAAGGGTAGTCAGGTTTTATTTTGATGCAAACAAACCACCAGTCTTTCACATCAAACTACAGTAAACCACCACTTCAACAAACTTCAGTATTAAGAACACTTCACTACAAAGAACCAACAGTTTGGTCCCAACAAAACCCAATACTTTAACATGTAAATAATTTTCAGTAGTATAAATTTTTTGTCTACAATTAATTGTTAATTTATTAAATATTCACTATAAAGAACATATCTTGTGCAATATACTATATAAAATTTAAGTATCAACGAATGCTATGAAAACAAAAACAATTCTACTGGTATGCTCATACAGTAGATGTTACAATTATTTTCTGTGGTAGTCACAAGTTTTATGTGCATACTTTTAGAAC
The DNA here is from genome assembly GCA_003012365.1 of Medauroidea extradentata. Lineage (NCBI taxonomy): Eukaryota > Metazoa > Arthropoda > Insecta > Phasmatodea > Phasmatidae > Medauroidea > Medauroidea extradentata. Next base: position 70,796 of record PNEQ01002985.1, on the reverse strand, counting down.
AAGTGCTACACTGTGGTTAAGTGATGATCTAGGCTAGCAGCAAGTGAGGTTATAATGCTATGTAAAGATCCATGCTTGCACACTAAGAACCTGATGCTACGTAATGTCCCACAGATGTCAACCCGTCTTTGTGAAATACAGCCTACAATAAACATGACTTGCATCTTTAGAATACTAGAATACCGGTATAGTTTATCCCACAAACAAGTGCACTTTTTGACAGTTCCTAGCAAATTACTTAATGGTCAGTTGCGCATTACTATTTGGTAACCAGAGTTGTCAAGTTTGTCAACATAGTTTCATTGCCAATTACCCTTCCACAAAGTTTGTATAGAGTTGAACAAAAATTAAATATTGGTTTTTGTTTCCGAAATGAGAATTGCGAGCTGTTAAAAAATGCATTTGTTCGATTTTATAGTTTGTTGAGGAAACAAATGATTAACCTCAATTTTGATTTCAGTATAAAGAACTTCATTACAACAAACAAATGGCGATTTGGGTCCCTTGGAGTTTGTTGTAGTGAAGTTTTACTGTAATTATATTCAAAATTCACTTTTATTTTCCAACCACTTGCTTTCTGCTGTGAGCTCTGTATGTACTGTAGAACCTCGTTTTAATGAAATGTTGTGGTCAGCCAAAAGTTTTACTCTAAAACATTTTGTTTCTCATATAATGTAAAAGAAAGGAAGAGGCCGCTAGGCTATTTGTATGTACAAAAGACAGAAGCACAAGCACTCACATTTTAGTACTTGACAGATACACATACAAATAGGACGACACATAATCGCAGAAGCGCGAATTGCGAAGTTTCGCTGCTTAGAGCAGCTTTCTCGGGCAAAGAGACATGACTGACTGCAGTGTGGCTGCCGATGCACCTAGCGGCCAATGGTTGAACTGATATGAGGCGGGAGATTCGAAAGCGTCAAGTAGAAGAGGATGTGTAGAGGTTAATGAGGAGATACGAGTGCAATGGTTGTGGGAAGCTGACTGACTGGGGATGTTATCTTATATTGAGACCTTGTGGTTGCCTGGATCTGGTGATATATTGATGAGCTAGTTCCCATCGTCTGAGTTAAGAGCTATTGCTTGTAGGTCGGTTTACATGCTTTTGAAAGATGTAGAGGGCTGGTGGATGGCACAGGTGCCACAACATGAGCTATTGCAGGGATGAGAACCTTTGAGATTGGTAGTAGTGTTGGTAGCTGTAGCAGGTGGGAGTTTGGGACGTACTAGTTTGTTGCGGAGGTTTGGTGGTTGTCTGAAAACAAGCCTGGGTGGTTTGGAAAGGTTTTGGGTTTGTGGTGAGGAGTTGAGAATGGGTCCGAGTTTGCCTAGGCCTTCATGATATGATTCCACCAGGGGGATTTCTGTATTATTGGCTTTGGTATTGTTGCTGATATTGGAGGTGGCTCGTTGGATTTGATTTTGGACCAGGGGTTCAGGGTAGCCTCTGTGAAAGCTTTGGCTATTTGTTGGCACTGTTTGTTGAGATCACTGCGAGTTGAACATATGCGATTGGCTCTGGTGGCAAGGCTGTGAGGTAGTGACAGCTGTTGAAATTAAGGTATTGAAGGTTGTTTGTTTTTGTGTGTACTGAAATGTGAATGATGCCATTGTGTATTGCCAATTCGACATCTAGGAAAACTGCATTCATTTTGGGAATGCCCAAGTGAAGTTAAGTGGACTGTAGGTATTCAAGTTGTTTAGAAAGTGGGTTAGCTGATCTTCTGTTGAGGTCCATATCATTAAGATATCAATGTATATCATCCAGCAGCACGGTTGGTTGGGCTGGTGAGTGAGGAAGTTGTCCTCTAGTCTGCCCATGAACAGGTTTGCATAGGAGGGGGCCATCAGGGTACCCATGGCAGTGCCCTTGATCTGGAGGTAGTGTTTATCTATGAAACAGAAGCTGTTGTTGCTAGGTGTTAGTCTGGCTAGTTCCGCCAGATGGTTTGCTGTTCGAAGGTCTTTGGTTAAGATAATGTTCTATGGCGGATAGACCAGATGCATGGGGAATGTTGGTGTACAGAGATGTGACATCTACGGTGAACAGATAGGCATCTTGCGGTATAGAGTCTAATAGTCCGAGGTATTCTAGAAAGTGGTTGGTGTCTTTGACATAGGAAGGTAGCTGTTGGACCCAAGGTTGTAGGTTACCAGGGCAGAGATCTTCTCAGCCAACTGCTGAAGAAAATCCTAGGTTGCTGTTTTGCATGTAGAAATTATTTTTGCTGGTAATAATGGTAGATAAGGATTTGATACCTTCACACATATATGAAGCCATTGATGCAATAGTTGTACGATATACTGTCTACCAATTTGTAAAGTTTTGCACAAAACTGTAAACAAATATCAACTAATATAAACATCTGCTGTATTTAATATAAACATGTCCTCTATATTGTACACGTCATGAGGCACGTGATCATAGGCACAACAAATACAGTACATGTTTGCATCAGAATTTTGCTACTGCACAGCCCAATCAGCACTTTATATCTATACTTACTCTAAGGTTTTGATATGTATTATCTTACTTACTCTAAGGTCTTGATGTGTATTATCCATATGCTGCTCGCTACCAGAGATAATAGAAAAGTATAGATGGAGCATTAGCAGCATATAGTGATGCTAAGCTCACTTTGTTTATTCAGGTAGCAATATGGCGGAGTTGTTTCGAAGTACAGCTGTTCCTGTAGGTGTATTGAAAAATGGGGTTATGGTTGGTGAAGCCACAGCCACATTATACACATTGTTATGGTAACAAACAACAATTTTCAGTTATTAACGTGGCAGATGCCAGAGGCCTCATACCCATCACCCTAAACATATTTTATACTCCATCTGTATGTTTCTATAAATCTCTGCTCGCCACCAGTAAAATTATTTCGTATTTTTATATTTAGTGTTATTTAAGTTTTACATGTTATGTATCTATTTTGTTCCACAAAGATGTGATTTAGCAAGTCAGAATTTTATTTTCATTCTCTATTGACTTTTTTGTAATATCTCAATGGTAACGAGAGTTTGTTTACTAAGTGACCAAGTTATTTTTAATTTGTTGCCAGGGCTACAAGAGAAATAACAGCCAGTCAACAACTAACTGCAATTTCTTACTGGTTAATTAGAAAGTGACACCATAAGTCTTCAATTGAGGAGATTTTTTGGAAGAGTCGAGCAGACAGAGTTGGTAGGTAGCAAGAAGCACCACGTGATGTGTATGTGCTCTTAAGTTGCAGCTCGTTTAACTCTTGATTTTCAAAGCCATTGTTCACCAGACCTAACGACTGTTATGTTTGCTGTGTACTCGTGAATAAACCTATGTTGCTGCTATTTAGGTAACCATCTTAGCTAGTTTAGTCATCCAAGAGTGTTGTATAAAAATACTTTAACCACCTGGCTCATGAGCAATGATGTGATGCCATTTTCTATACAATTTTTCTTGGGGACCAGGATGTGCTCCTGAAGCTGCTAGACGACCACGAAAGGCTACATTTTAACCTAGTTGACTGCAGAATTTTATATCACATTTCACAGATTTTAACTTTTCAGCCTAGAAACCAATTTTAGAATATTTCACACCAAGCTTTAGAATAATGGAGAGCTACCAATTCTTAGTTTATAACTACGGTACAAAGTTCTCTGATTTATTTTTTTAAGTTTCTCAAGTTCTGTTTACTACTGAATTTTGTTTTATAACCTCTATGGGAGTATTTTTATTTTTTTTATTTAACCTAATCTTGAATTCAATGGTCACTGTATAATGAACACTTATACAGTTTAATTTATCTGACTGGCTGGTGTTTCAGAAACAATTAATTTCTCAAAACAAATAATTTATTCTATGTTTAATTCAATTATCTAAGGTGACCTGCAACACTAATACTGTACTGTAATTATTTAAAAGTCCTCCTAGTAACATTTAACACATGATGAAATCACACCACTTCAGTATTCTTTATTCTATTGATTTGATCTTCAACTGCCTAACATGACCTGTTTGTGAAAAAATTGGTATTGTATGCATGTTATCAGTTATTTAGCTCCATGTTGGTAGAAGAAACTATGATAAGATTACAGTATCCACCAACATCCTAAAGATGTTTGTTCACACAATACCTACAAACAGAGAACTGGAATGTGGTATGAACTATTTTAATTTTATATTCTATTCAAATTCCCTTTCTTCAGCTGTGCTGTAAGCTATAAGAGCACTCACATTTTTTCTGTATACTAAATAATTTTTACCACGTTTCATACAATGTATGCAAGTTGTTTTATCTCTATACCATATCCTATATTCTTTTACTATTTTTTATCTCTGAATCTGCTACAGTATGATACAAATGATGGATGATGTTTATATATGTGAGATCAATTACACTGAACAAAATATATTTCATTACTCAATAACTAGGAGCTATAAACTGGTTATAGGTATTTCAGAATTCTAGTTTATCTGTGTAGTCCTATTGTACCAATAAAGTGAAAGTGAATCTTACACAGAGGCAGCACATATTCCTCTGGTACATCTACACACTTATATAGGATATGAAATGTGCTACAATAATAAATAAATATATATATAATATAAATAACTGCTTTCAACTTATGGCAATGTAGATAAATTTAGTTTGTAAAATAAAAGCACATTTGTGGGCTTCAACTGTTTATTCCCCATAACAAATGGTCCCTACCGGCTTTCTGAACAATACACAACAAATGCTATAAAGTATTTTCATTCTCGCTACAGTAAGCTCAGTCTTTCAATTCCTTGCTAACCAGTCAAAATTAAATATTAATGTATCCATAAACCAAAATTACAAGAAATACACATAGTAAAAGAAAATACCACTCTTCCCTTTAGGAAAATATTTTAGTTCAAGATTACAACTGAATATTTAATAATAAAAAAAAAAAAACATAACATAGTAAGTAGCTGATACTTATCACTGATTATATTTTTGATAGTAACAATATATAAGTATAACAAACTTTCTCTAAATGCTTTCAACAGTATCCACTAACATCAAGCAGTGGGTGAAAATTAATAAACAAATGCTGCAATAATCAACATTTAGTAAATTACTTTGTTCAATATAACATTTAAGCAATATTATCAGCTGAAATTCACCAATGCTCTACTTGAACATTTCATTTGTGTTAAAATAAAACTTTGGTCCAATTAAAATAATAAATTTTGCAGAACATACATTTTCTTGCATATAGAAGTAAAAATCTAGCAGACTTTAGCCATCAAATTAAAACCAACATTATTAAAGGTGCTGTACGAAAGTATTAATATGTATATCACGTACATCAATAAAAGTTTTCTTTCAACCAAAACATGCAAGAAAACTCAATAATTTCACCATTCTTATATGAACAATATGAAAAAAATATGAAAAATTGCACATGTCCCCAAAATGTTAGCAAATTACAACATTGTGATCCACAGCTAACTTCTATAGTTAGGTTTTTTTTTTTAAGTTAGAATTAAATGCTGCTGTAATGGCAATTACCACAACTTGTGTGTCAGTCACTCATTTGATAGAAAGGGACACATGACTGCTGCATGTCTGTTTCATCTACTTGCGAGGCTGATGAATGATGTTGGGTTTTGTGTTGCTGCTAGGACGAGGGTCATGTGTTGGCACAGGCTTCTCGTGAAAGCTCTGAACAGCCTCCGCTGGGAAGTCAGCATGTCCTCGAACTGGGGCCCCAGAAATTGTAGTTGACTTTGGAGGACTGCAGAACACAAAACAATTCAAGTATTAATCAACACTCACATAAATCTGAGAGACTATAAAAAAATAAGAGAGAGGAGATAGAAAAGAGAGAGAAGGCTCTTAAAACATTTGACACAATATTATTATTATTTGTGTTGAACAAAAATTATATACTATATGTAAGTGTGCATGCAAACAAACATGTACACAAGTGTACGCCAGCACGTTCACACTAAGGCGGGGCAAAAAACTTATATTTTTTAATTTGAAGTTTTAATAAGGCCCTAAAGTGGTATATCTACATGCTTATCAATGTAGACGTATTGAAAAAATCATATGGTAAATCTTAAAGTTTGTGCAAAGGGTCTAAAGTTAGTGAAAAATACTACATTTTAGTTGCCTAATGACAAAAATTTACTTAAAACTATGCACTACACAGAGTTCCAACAAAATATCTAAATGTTTTAGAAAATATAGATGAAACATTGAGAATTTTACAATTTTACTGACAGCATACTGAGATAGTGTAAATTATAAAACGCCATCTTTCTTCATAACTTGTATGTAAGAGATTTTATCCATTGTATTTTGGAAATCATACATAATTTTGCTACTTTTCACCCTTCATAATGTTACGAAAATAGATGGAATTCACTACAAGAAGGTAGCTGCATTTCAAGATCCACAAATACATAAACACAAACTCTATCCAATTATCCAACCAATTAGGGTATTTTGAGAGGTTGCAAAGTCATGTTAACAATATATGTAAGTCTTGAAACTGTGATACAGTCACCATCTGAAGTGTTCCTTCATTCTTATATGAATATGTTACATATTCATTTAGTAGTTGCGAATGTAAATCCAGATTTATAACACACTGCAGCGCAAATTCCAGCATCTACGCCAGCCTCGTAAAGAGTATTAGCGTACAAAAGTATTACATGTTACAAAACTTTGGTATAATTTAACGTCTTTACAGAGGAGTTGTTAAAAATTGGAGCATATCAAGACTTACAAAATGCTTATGAATATACTTTAGTTTGTCAAAATTCTACTGCTAACCCATGAAAATATTGATATTTTAGATTCAGGTGCAGATGTTCACCAGAAGATAAAGATTCTGACAACAATCAATCTTCATAGTTTGTTAATTAACTGTACAATTAGTAACTATCTATTGTGAAGTCACTTCTCGTCCACAACTTATTCATGATAACAAACTCATATTTATAACTTTCCCCGTTCAGTTTTTAATTTCTTACTGCAGCATTATAATTAACATAAACTGATTGGGTTCACAATAACAACAATGTTACGAATTGCACAAACCTCTTGGCTCAACTCTTGTAAATACGTAGTGTATAACCAATTTACAATTTAGGCTAATTCTGCATGCAGCACCTGACGTTTGAGGCAAAATTAATTGTGTATCCTTTACTAATAAGTTAAGTGTAAAATGACTGTCTCGTGACTGGTAAAATTCAGGCCTCAATGATGATGTTAACTATTATTTGATTTTATTTTTATTCAAAAGAACTGTAAAACAAAGGAAGAGGCTGCTAGGCTATCAGTATGTACAAAAGACAGAAGCACAAGTACTCATGTTTTAGTACTTGACAGATACACACACACAAATAGGACACATAATCGCGGAAGCGCGTATCGCGACGTTTCTTCAATTGCGTCTGTATAGCTCAAGAAAAACATAAATAAAAAGAGTGTTTATTTTAGCTCAGTAAAAATGAGTGCCACCATGTTGATGTACAATAACATTAACTCCAAATACAGTATTTACTACAGCGCCATGTAACAATACAAGACGGACTGTGTGGTTTCTAAAAAGCGAAACCTGAAACAGTCTGCTATTTGTGACAAAAGTACTGCTGATGTATGCAGTAGATATTTCAATGTATTGTGTACAGTATGACATGGTAAACATGAAATAAACACGTCCTTTTAAGTTGGCCAACTGCCTAGGCCACCGGCTGTTAGCAGATTATTCGAAAACTGCTTATCGCACATGAGTGACGTACGTATATTTCGGAATAGCATGTAAGAAACATTACACGTATGTATACACATTTCCGGTTCACCCCTACTCGTTAAAGCACATTTCCTAGTAGCTGAGATCGGCGAAAATGGGAGTTTTCACTGCCTTTTTTAGGTAGGTAAATCTTGGCACAGAATATTTTAAAAGGTATAGCTGTTTACAACACACCTTCGTCTTTAATAATACGTCATAAAATGATAGGGTCACCACTGAAAGTCTCATACAGGCATGTGTTGGCACGAATACACGTCAGTTCAGCGACTTGCACTTAGAGGCTAGGGAGAGGCGTGATGCGCGTGATGTCTTGTCTTTACCGCGTCTGTACTTCTAGCAGGCCTCGAATGTGTAAAATATGTTCACCCACACGGCCGCCACCTTAAGTTAAAACTTGCAACCAAATCTCAACATCTCTTCAATCTGTGTTTTTGCTGTTCCAATGTGTCACCTGTGATTGGCCAATAATTCGAGAGGTGGGCGTTTTTTTCGAAATGTGTCAATACGTGGCAGCACTGGTACGGCAGTTCTCACAGTCAGCTACAAGAAATGTAGTAATAATTGAGAAGAAATTTTTTTACACATAAATTAATATGCTATATTATTTTTCCGACTCGTGCAATCTGAAAGCTCGATCACAAGTCTGTAAGAGCCAGCACGTTTGCTTGAATGCATCAAATTGTTAGCTTGGAAGGTTTTGGATGCATGCGACCTTCACACGGTTAACTCTAAACCAAAAATTATTATGCGTGAGCAGAATTAACACAACAAAATGGATTCGTAATAAGTTATAACTCTAGAATTTGAATTAAACTGACACTAATTCAAACATACCAATGAAACGTTGCAAAGTGCGAGAGCTACCTTGCTGTCTTCACTCCTCTCAACTCAGTACCAGTGAAACTTTCGGTATTAACTAAGAAAATCTTCAACTGCAATGGTGCATGCCTTGACAAGAAGCAAATTTTATGAGTTTATGTCTTAAGTAACCAAGTTCATTAAATTTGCCCAGTTTTTTTAAGTCTGTGTAAATTAAAAAACCTACTATATGACTGGTGGGAGGGCAGCAACTGAAAACTGTCCATTGTCTTTTTTCAGTACCATCCCCAACTGTGTTTACACCCCCTGAATCAAAATTGTTCCGGCGCCAATTAACAAAGGCTTTCAAGACTGACTAAGTGGCAAATATACCAGTATTTAAGAATGGTGGGAAAAAAAAATAATAATAAAAACCTAGAAACTACCATCCGATAGCAATCCTTCCCTGCCTCTCCAAGCTCTTAGAAGACCTTCTTGCACGTGTACAATGAAAACTAGACTTTTAAGATTCGTAGGAAAAAACTTCTCTTTTCTCAGATGCACAGTAAAGATTCAGAAATTGCAGAGGTATAAAAATAGTCACTGTTGATTTCGTGTAAAAATTCCAAAATAGAAATGGACGCCAACAGAATAACAGCAGTAATATTCATTGATTTTCAAAAAGCTATTGATACAGTAAATCATAACTATTGCTCAAAAAGTTAAAAAGTGGGGCAGTTACGGGGCTAGCATTAGAAGGGTTTGTGAATTATCTAACAAACAGAACACAAGACATAAGTATAGGTGAAGCGTAAGTGAAGATAGAGTACCAAAAAGTGGAATACCACAAGGCTCCATTTTTGACCTCTTTTATTATTTTATATGTCCTGATAAAGACAGCAGGCCATTGTTTTTCTTGCCAATATCTGTTGTGTGTCCTTAAAAGATAGCGGGCCAGTTATTTTTTGGCAACAGATAATAAATGAGACACTATACCACTAAAGGTTAAGATCAATTTGCCAATATGTTTAGTGTCCTTTAAGAAAAGTTCTCAAGGGGAAGACAGATGCCAGTTGAGCGCCCTGTACACAGAGGCAATGAGGCATGTTGTAAACCGGCTATGTTGGATAGCTTGGAAATTGTGTTTCTAATGTGCATAAGACTTAAAGAGTACCCAACAACCCTTCTCTGAAAAGTGTTTTACGTGAACACTGTACAGGGCATTAAACTGCACTAGTCTTAAATCATGTATGTACTGTCATATTCCAACATTACGACTATTGGGCAGAGGTACTCCTAACTGTTACTACAAGTGTGTATACATGTGTTTATAATATTAATTTTGTAAGTCTGTAAACCCCGTAACGTATATGTAGTGACAATGATGAAGTAGAGTTTGTCCTAAATACAAATTACAAACTACATAATGTGGTCATTTGAGTAAGAACCAATGGTTCAGTTAAACAGGAAATGCAAGAATCTGCTCTGCTCTATAGTTAGATTCTAACCCAACATATGGCTGGAGTGTTGTAGGAAAACCATGTAAAACCAAAATAAGGGTGGCTGTACTGAGAATCAAACCCAGATCCTCCTGAATGTAAGTCAGTCGTTTTACCACTGCACTACTTTGCTTTGTCACATACCGAAAATGTTAAGAGACTAAACATTATGATGGTTTTACAGCACTCTACAATTTATTGTCTGTTCCTGAAGTTAAAATACTGTGTAAACATTGAGATAAAAGAGTTGCTAATTTAAAAAAAAATTGATTACATTAGTTACATTTACTTAAATATTTAATAGGATAATGGCGGGAAAGGCCGCTAGGCTACTAATTACAAATAAAACAGAAAGAGTTGTGCACAAGTACTCACAGGATGGTACTTGCAGATAGAAACACACACACATAGGACGAACACATTTCTCCGCAGGCGCGCGGTCACAACGTTTCGCAGACTACATCTGCGAAACGTTGTGACCGCGCGTCCGCGGAGAAATGCGTTCGTCCTATGTGTGTGTGTTTCTATCTGCAAGTAGGCTACCATCCTGTGAGTACTTGTGCACAACTCTTTCTGTTTTATTTGTAATTACTTAAATATTTAAATTTATCTTTTCTGCTGTAGAGAAATTATTTTGGAACTGGCTGAACATTATTAATACATGATTCCATATAGGTAGGTTTAACAGAACTGATTTCTTTCAAGCTGTAACCAAGTAGCTTGCATGTAAAACTTAATAAATCTTGTTTGTTGTACAAATATGGTATTTTGTGAGTTATAGTGTGATATTCCATAACTGTTATATAAACATGATGTTTGTAGTAACGAAAAATTGTGTTTCTAAAGCCCGGTACTGTGATGATACTGATCTCACGTATTTTGCGGTGTCAGATGTGGTACTGATCCTCCCACGTGTTCCTGCCGATTTTATTACAAAATCATGATGTAAAGTTATGAGTCCTCACAAATCCTCCGGCCTCAGCGGTAAGCTGCTCTTATCTCAGGGGTTCTACATGGTATCGAAGGGTGGACGCATACTGAACTGTAGTCAAACACGTGGTTCAATCAACAGCCCATTTTTACTATCTTCTTTTTTTCAAAAAGTAACGCAACTGCGCTTACATCGACACACTTACTCTTCCACATCAACATAAAATGAAACAGAAAATTAACTGAACCAAAATGAAGCAGAACTGAAAGAAAATTAGCACGTGCTGAACTAAAACATAACCTCAGTAACCAATAGTGGACCAGCCATGCGGTCGGTATCGCTGTAAGTTTACATCAATATATAAATGTTAATTAAAAATTAAAAATACTAGAAAGTCTTTTCACCGCCTTCCATTGCGGCCCCATGGCTCTCATCCGCACCCCTCGGCTAGATACTTTTACCATGTGCCAAGTTCGTGCAACGCGACACACGTCCATCTCCCTAGACTGTCCAAAACAAAAGTGACCAGCTTCGGTAACCACAATGGCATCCGAAAATACCATGGCGGCTTATCTACTGGTAAAATGTTCTATAACATTTTAGTGAGACCAAATAACCGGCCTGGATACAAATAAAAATAAACCTAAACAAACTAAAATTAAAGAAAAATTGGCAAAATTCTGCTGAGCACAAAGATGTATCTCACTATGTTACTGGATAATTATAACAATACAAATATATTAAATAAAGGTTTGGTGTCACCCCCGCGGCACCACGGCCGTGCTGGCCGAACTCATTTACATATCTTAAAAAAAAAAAAAAAAACACTAAGAACTTTCCAACTGCCGTAACTTTTAAAACATTAATTTCTCGTAAAATTTTAAAGAGTCCAAAATTGCTTGAAATTTTATGCTGTTTCAGAAAAGACCATACAAGACATATTTATTTTAAATTCACGTGTCGTCAGAAAAAAGAAATCAGAATAATTCCAACTCAAGACTTACGAAGACATTATTTGACATTATAATATTACAATAAAAAGACTAGTCGCCAGTGATTGCATCCAGACGTGGTTTTCTGTTACTGTACTGTTTCACCATGGCCAATAGCGGTTTTACATTTAGAGAGTGGACTTTATAGGTAATATCCAGTTCAGCAAATTATATTATTTAAATTAATTAACCAAATGACTTCTTAAAAGATTATTAAGCTTAAAACAACAAACATTGAATTCTTATTGAAACAATACTCCTGTAACTTACAACTGCACAACACACTGGCGCCTCTGACTTTAATAAACACATCATCACTACCCTATACTTAACTGACACTAGGCTGACCAGCTCTTGGTTCTGAAGCGTCAGTAACACTGGCTAGCATCACTTATGCAAAACTAAACACAAACAGGGACTCTAAGCGAAAACCCTAGAAATCACACAACTGACTTATTGGAAAAGTACACCCCAAATGCAGGCTGGTCGTTTCACAGCACATAGGCCTACTATGCATAATTCAGTACCAGTAGCACTGTGACAGAGTGAACCACAAATACGCTGGTTCCAGACAGAATTCTGTACTTAATTTCACAGGTAGAGTCTGTCCTACTTTTCATCATAGTATCTGTTCACATGCACGGGTACATCCCCATGTTAAGAAGGCATGACATACAAATCAATACTTAATACATTAATTTAAAATTTAAGGTTTCTTGAACCCATTAAGCACATATCAGACAAGGGCAATCCTAGACAACAGATTTTTTTTCCAAATATATGAGCAAAAATTTTTCTCAAGAGACATTTCTGGGGCATAATATCTGTCTGAAATTTTGTACACTTGATAGCAGCATGAGTGATTGAGTTAACAATCACTAGTGTAATAGGAGTGAGTGAGATATTTTGGGCAGCACTTAACATCGAGGTCCTCAGCGATGGTGAGGGGTGACATGATATGAGTATGGAGCAGCACCGGAATGAAAGGGTGGGGGAAACGGGAGATCCCCGAGAAAACCCGCCGACCAACGACATTGTCCGGCACGATTCCCACATGCTAGTGTCATAGGACAAAAATAGGTTAGTGGAAACAGCACAGAGCCTTTCAGTACACTGGTTTTTTTACTACTGCTGTCCTCAAGGGGCGGGCCATCTGTCGGAAACTGGTTCCTGATTGGCCCAATTGAACCAAAGCATGCAGAGCAAGTGGAGGAGATTCTGGGACCAACCAGGAACAAAACAAGAGTTTGTTAGACATTGTTGGGCCGCAAAGTATAGCAGACCAGAGTACCACAGTCGAGTGTCGATTTAGGCGTCAAGGAAATTTTGAACAGACGTCACTGAGCCACCGCTGCTGCCGGACGCCTGATGCGTCGGGACACCTTTGAATAGAGACAGACGCCGTCGAGTCGTGGGTAATGGTGGGCCAGAGTACCACTGTCAGGCTTCAATGCAGGCATAGGGACATCTTTTAGCAAAGACACCGCCGGTTATCTCTAGTTGAAGCGTCTGGACACCTACCAGTATAATTTAAAAATTATTGAAAAACGTCGCAGTTAGCTTGGTTGACAGCTGACGACACCTATGCCTAGATAACCTTCAATCCGATGTAATCCAAATAAAGATACTGTTGCGACTAGTTGACGCAAAATCATTACAGTAAGGACACTACCGACAAAATATAGTAGAATAGCAGTTCGTCATGAGAGGACAGAAACTACGTGCTACCCGGCAAAACAGAAGTCACCGTCTTAATTAATTATTACTCCACGCAAGCACCAGAACTTACTAACATTATAAATACCAGCAAGTCGCAAATTGTATGGCAAGGCCATGTACCAGTGGCGCAGCATCACTAGATGCTGATGCACCCGGCATTCCCTCACTGAAAGTTAAGAATATTACATTTTTAGTCCTTTTTAGTCAGTGTACATCAATACAAATATTTACTACAGTATTTAGTGTACTAGCTAGTTTCTTTTCCTTTCCTTCTTGCCCCTTCTGTCCTGAACAACGCCAACTTGGCCTGGCAAATGGTTTTAGTGGCCTGTATGTATAAGCAGGCCGGGGAGAAGGGGTGGAGGGAACCATGTGCAGACAATGATGTACATATCTTCATTTTGATGTGCACAACTCTAGAGTTGAGAGTTAGCAGTGACCAGGAGTACCATCTTTCTTTGTCGGGTTCCTGTTCTCTCGCTCCCTCTCCCCCACCCCTTCTTGCGCCATCACCACAGGCCACACGGTTATCAACTATCCTTAGACAGTAGCAAGTGCGAGCTACGTGTTCTCTTTGGTTTCAGTGATTTTACTCTGCAGCATATTGAGTCGTATACTGAAGTAAAGTAAATGGCAACCATGTACAGACAGAGGGAGGGACCCTGTAAACATTAGTCTCTCATTTGCTGGGGCCAGTGGTGGAGGTTGTCACAAATGGTTATCGGGTTAAATATCTCAGTACAGTTATCTCCCACTTCCCACCCTTCAGTTAAAGCGTGGATCGTCAGTTGTCGTGATACGTGAAACACTCATCCGGTAAAAATTACTTCTATTCCAATACCACATGCAAATTTATTACATTTCTTAAGACTAAGACATCATACATGTCATTTAGGAAAAAAAAATAACACAAGACTGGAATCGTTCTAGTGTCTCATACTTGTATTTATTTGAAGTACCTAGTAATAATTCAATAATGTGTATAGATTATTAAAAAAATAATTAATTTTTTTTGTCAAATTTCCTTTTACAATACAATAATTTAAGTTGAATAACATAGAAACTGCTGTAAATATTTGTTGCAAAGTTACAGTTCTAAATAATAAGACAAAAATTTTAGTAGTGTCACATTAAAATAATATGTTTAAAATTTGGTTCGGAACAGTTATGTACTGTAGTAACTCAATAATATTCAACGAGATAAACATAGATAACTAAATTGCAACGTGGAAATTAAAGTAGGCCTACACGTTTCATCATAGCTAACTATTAGCTTTAAAGATTTATGTAGGCAATGTTTGTAGCCCCAAGTGCTTAACTCCAACCACGAACCTTCTTGTTCAAATACTTGGCAAAACATGAACACAAGAGCATTTATACGTGAAAATTAGGCTGCCTCCTTTTAACATATCATTAGATGCAGACGTAACACGAAATACTGCGGTAAACAATAATGTTAATTTATATTTATACACAGTAAAAAACATGCAAAATAAACCAAAACACAGCTATTTTTTACTTTAAATTTTCAGATTTTCCCAGGGAGACACCCCCAGACCTCTGTTTAATAATTTGCTTTTCTGTGTAAGAGAGATGTAGGTGTTCCCATAACAAAATATCATGCTACGCCACTGCCATGTAAGGCCTATGTGTTTGTTTTCTATAAAAATAGAAATTTTAACTTTATAAAATTCAGGTAATATTTTAATAATCAAAATTTGTTATTTGTACATTTAATTTTTCAAATGGTACTTCACGAATGTTCCGTAGACTTTTAATCACAAATAATATTTATAAACACAGTGTACGAAGGTGAATTTAATTGCAAATCATGAAAACTCAACGTATGTTGTAAGTAAAAATGGTGGCGAAACACGAGATACTCAATTGCTAATGGCTTACACACAAGCCTGGATACGTGAATGTTTGGAGTTGACCAACTCTCTTGCGTTTCCACACGCATATTCGTGTCCGCTTACATACCACTGTAGAACACACTCAGAGTGTCCTGTGTATGCATTTATGTGATACCTACATATGGGATTGGCTTATGTGTCACTGTTTGTAGAACGGTAGGCCCTTCGTTTACTTCGGTGGAGGTCAACTCTGATCAGTGTAAATATTCATCCGCTTTCGCCAACATCAGAATTTAGTGCCAACCTATGCACATTTTCCCCTTCTATGATGACATTTTACCTACATCATTGTGAGGGAAAATGACTGAAGAACCATATATCACATTTTCTTGCAACCGTCATAACTGACACGTCATCATTGCGACGGCGGATTTAACTAAAATAGGTACAGTAACCATTATCGTACTCCAGCAACCTATATAAATTACCAAAATGACCCAGAAACAAAACTACAGTTTCCAAGCCTTCCCCACAATCCGTTCTAAATTTACTTGTTTAGTTTCTGTAATCGAGCAAAACGTTCTTCGAAACAATCAATAATAAAAATAAATAAAAAAACCTTACCTGGTTGAAACTTTCAGGGCTCCGGCACCGCCAGTCTCTGCTTCGGGAGACTCCTTTTCTTTCGACGGTTTCGATTCTTTATCCTCTTTAGGGCTTTTATGCTGCGTAATTCTCATGCCACCAGCTTTCACTGAAATCATGTTTCAAAATATCTCAAAACAGTTAATCATGTATGTTGCTAGTCAACAGCTGCTCGCAAAGTTTAACATCATTACAAAACAACAAAACCTCCTAAACAGTTTCAAAGACAAAACATTACCTGCCGGTGGATGGCCTGCTTTCAAGTCACTTTCTTCGCTTGATGACATGTTTTCACAGGGCGGCAAGATAAAAATTTAACTCCTGATTTCATTCACTTCTTAGCTAGATGGCTTCCCGCTGCGTCGCTATGACTCGTGGACGTGACGTGTACGTAGATTACACAAAGTAAATAAATAAAGAGCAATCACCATGTACGTTCAGGATGTTGCACTGGAGCAAACATTCTTCAACTAGAACAAGGTCAAGAGGCTTTTAAATTTTAACAAATAAATCTTCAAAATGTAAATACATTAGAGCGAATTTTAGTGCCTAGGTGAGAGTTAAAAACATTTTTTTAAAATAAAAGTGCAAAACAAATATATTAAAATATCTCGCAGTGACCAGTTAAGCTCGTTCCTTTACACCGTAATTTATGTTCCTTCACAAAATATCAAGAAGAAATTCAAAATAAGAACATCACTTTTTCCCATGCAGAATTACATCCATAATTTTAGGCGGCCATGTTATTTATGATTTCTCGTCGTAAAAATGCAGTCGTGTTGTTTGAAACTCATGGCGTACCTTCCAGAATATTTATTTAGTCATGTGGTGTCACCAAGATCTCCGTTCAAAACCTTATAGTAAGTATGTAGCTAATATTTACTTTTTACTAAAAACAGCTGGGTTAAGGAAAACAGTAACATGGCAAACATTGTTTACATTTGTCGTTCTGAAATTTCTGCGCAGTTATACTATGCGATAATATGGTAGTATGCTCTCCTTAGTTCATAAATTCATAAGGTACCAAAATAACCCAGTATAGTTGTGATTTCTAAGCAATTATTATCTTGGCTCTCAATATTATTTCAAAACTCCCGCGCATATTTCACTAAAGTCATGTGACACATGTTGGAGACACAATTTAGTAGGCATCTGTATAGAGGATACTCCCTCTACCCTATCTTTACTCTAAGGGTCTAACGATTCCTTTTATCGAATATTCTCCCCAGAAATACCTTAGTTTTAACTCGATGTGACTGTGAAATCGACGTTTACTCATCTCTCTTTACTTCAAAAAGTGGCCGCACACCAGGCGCGTCAAATCATGGAATAGTCAAAACAAGTGTGTCTGAAATGTGACACAAGGAATGGAAAATAATGCAAACATATTGGATTACAGAAATCGCCGCGTGCCATGGTGAAGCATGATGCTGACATCATAGTCACATTTCAGACAGACTTAAAGACACACGGGCTGGACCCAAGTTCTTGAATCGTACTTCTGATGCTAGTAGTGGTTTGGAAGGCACAGTTGATAAACATGAATGAAGAAGAAGTAAATATAAAACTCCTGCAGATGGTGGAAAAAATTTCCAGTTATTTATTATTATTCAATGGCTGGTGTAGCTCTTATAAGGATGAATACGACAAAGCTTGGCGAAAAATTGACTTCATAATGGTGAGTTGCTTCATTTTTTGTTTAGATATTAAAAACTTATAACAATGAAAATATTTGCAAACAACGAATACTAAAGCATCTAGTCTTCTTGGTTGTAGCCACATCACTGTCGTATTTGTTCACGACGTTTCGGAGAGCATTGCAGCCTCCATCTTCAGGGTAGAGCTGCAGCAGCAGTCGCCACTGCCGAAATCCCATATACCATCCTAGGCAGTGCAGTCACGAGACCAGGGAACCGAAGTCCCCATAACTCGTTGGGTGTATAAAAAATGCACGCCAACTTAACAGTTGCAAATTACTGAACTGGCGATGATGCGCGTGTATTTGTTTAAGTTGGGCTCCGGACTCGTATTTAAGACTGAAAGGGAGTTGCTGCCATAATTAATAAATTATGTGTACGTGTTTCGGTGAGGGGTGAAGCCCCTACCAGCCACTATGACTGCCGTGATGTAGTGTCATGTTGCCTGTCTAATTGAGGTTGGTTTTGTTTGGAAGTGGCTAATTAAACTCCCAGAGCACCTAGTAGTGTGTGAATTCCCTATAGCTGTGAGTGCCAGGCACTTCACTGTAATGATATTCGTGTGGTCGTTTGTGAAAGAAATAAACATGTTAGAAGCACTTTCCTGGTGCCAAAAGTACCAAGGGCATGAATCTTGATCAAAGTTATGGCTAACCAGTATGTGCACTGGCATTTATCAGCCCACTGGAGGCTTCACTGCTGCCAGGTGCAAGGACTAAGTACTAGGGCAGGAGGCCCTTCGTCAGTTATTTTTAAAATAATACATCAATATTATTTACTATTATATGTCGAGGCGAGAAGGCATATATTTGTGATTTGCTCAAGTTGTTTATTAGGCTTGAAAACATTAAGAGTGTGCATTCTTAACTTGTTGACCCTCTGAGCAGCACCATGAATTTTCTGAAAATGTGGGGTATATTTGGTTCTGGACTGATCGGAAAATTTTGTCGGCCCAGTCGGTTTAACTATGACTGGTTCCAGACAGACAGGAGAACCTCACGGCATGGAAATATGCTGAAAAAAGTGATTAAAAACAGTTTTACATTTAACTATGGGCAAAAATGTTAATTAGATGGCAGTTTTAATTCATGTGTGTTGTTTTAAACAGCTCACCTCCTTTAGTTGGCGTAGTTAGGTTGCCAGAGGTTTTCTGAAGCTTACTGATTTGTTTATTTTAGATTATTTAGTGTTTTATGCTTTTGTTAGCTACGGTACTAGATTTTACTGAAACTGCTCGCCCCTTGGCATGCACGCAGCCGCTAGTCTCGAAATCCCCGGCGGGAGATATGCGAATACTGGTTAGGCCGGTGCGGCCGCGAGGCAGGCGTGGCCCTAGCAGACGAGGCAATGCTGCAGCTAGTCGTGCAACCAGCTCCAGCACTCCCTCGCCCCTATCTGGTTGCTGCTGGTGGGTCTCTTTGCATTATCTTCGTGGGTGTGATGGTTTGGCCTTCAAGTGCTGGTCCTCCAGTTGCAGCCCCTCTTCCTCCTCGCTAAACGGCAACGCCACTGGGAAGTGTCGGGTCAGACGTCCTGTCATTCCCTCGCGGATCTGCAGTAGCGCTCAGGATGGAAGTGAGTAGTAGCCACATGTTCAGCTGTGGCCTTGAACCTATTGCCGGCCCGTAAGACAACAAAGCGCCAAGGTGCACGACTCTTCTTCTCCCCTACTTCTTGTGGCTGCTGCTGGGTGATCTGGCTGGCAGATGGCGATGGTACCCGCTAGCTCATCATCTTAGTTCATTAAATAGAAGTTTTCTTAGTCTGTGAACTCTCCGACGACTTCTTAGTTCGTGACCTCGGCTGCACCTCGATGTTCTCTAAGTAGCCCTGTAGCTCGGTGTTGCAGGCTGCGGTGAAGGTGTCGGGTGCAGCCTGTGTCACTCTGTAGTTTTAGTGTGGTGTTGGTGGTGCTGTATGGATTGCAGTCTCCTGGGGGGGGGGGTCTCCTAGGCATTTGCGAGCCCCTGTTGGTCTTCTTCTTCTTCTTCTCCGACTGTGTAGCGCGACTCTTAGGCAGTCCTGGCGAGACAGTAGCAGTCTGGGCCTCTCTTGTTGACTTGGGCTTGCTGCTAGAGCCCCAAGTATCAGTCAGCAAGGAGAAAAGGTCTGATTAAAACTGGGTCTGGGTGAACTGGCGAGGAGGGAAAGTTTTAAATTGATTACTGGCAGAAAGCTGTGTTTAGTAATTATGCTAGCACAGGCACAAAATCAAGAGGATTCGCAAGAAAAGAAGAAGATAAGTGCTGTACATTGATTCATTCGTCCGAGTACAGTTTCAATGCGGGTGGAAGGAGGGTGTGCTGGCTTCGAGCCTAAAACTTGTCAGCAAGAAGAGGTGATTCTTGAGCACGTAGCTGTCATGACCTTGTGCACGGATTCGCACATACTTCCTCTGCGACATCCTCGCCCATGGCCAGCAGTCCTGCTCTTCTTAGGATGCTCTTGAAGCTCTCTCCTACATCTGCGCGGCTCACCACGATACTATAGTAACCCCTCGGGTGTGCGGGGTGCTGCAGGGTCACTTGACCTCCAGACGTGCCTTGTTGATTTTGACATAGGTAGAGCTGCATACGAGGAGGAACATTTATCTGCCAATAGAAGGAGGGAGACCAGGGGTCCTCTCCGAGAAAAATTTGGATTTCTGTGAGAGATATGGTGCTATATTAGCAGTTATCATGTCTAAACATTGAATAAACTTTTGGTACATTTATTTATATATATTTTTAAGAAACACTTGCTAAGGGGCCTCCCTATTCCCAAGCAGAGGAAATCAAGTACGGTACTATTTCAGGCAGTTTCCACTATTCCATTTTCTCAAACAGTTTAAAACATTTCAAGGTATTAATTTTTTCATACCGAAATTCACAAAATCCACAAATATAATTGTAACAAATTTAAGATGCCTCTCGATTACTGTATTTTTTTTAAAATAAAATTCACAAAATCCACAAACATAATTTTAACAATGTAACATACCTTTGGATTACTGTGTTGAGCACTTGACTTAGCAAGTAGGTGGAGAAAAACAAGGGTAGCTGCGTGGAAAGTTAAACCAAGTCGAAATCACATCAGAGAGTGCTGTCCAGACATCGGATTGACATCATGGCTCAGTTGTTTTTTAAGTTTACAAATCATAATATTTCAAATTTAACAAAATTGCACCATTAATTTATTGTACTATAGTTAGTGTTTATTTATTTTTTTGTACTTTTAAATTTAATACATCTCACTGTATTTGAAAATGAAAATATTAAGTCAAAAACATTTTTCAACTAAATGGTCACTTAACTAATGTGTGGATCCCGTTATTTGTACATGAAGTTCATTTTTCCTTTCTTTCTTAGAACAATTTTCCACAATAACTTGTTATACAGTACTCACGTTATCGTGAATGACCTACGTAGGGAGGTTAGAGACTTCAAACAACGCCTTCTATAATTATAAAGAAAGGTATTTATACATAATTAAAATATAATGAAACAAAATAAAATAACTTGTACGACCTTAAATGTTAAAAGCCTCCTAAATATCTCAATAAATTCAGTGAAATAATAGATATAAAATGGTAAATAGGGAAAATACCTCGAAAAAGTTTTTAATATTTACTTCATTCTTCAGAATGATTTTGGCACTAAATGCAGCCGGGCAAAGCAATAGCTCTGTAAACATTGTAATTTTCGAATTATTCAACTTTAAAAATGCAAACTTTTCCAACGCCGCCACAAACACTGAAAACACTTTCTTATTGGCTAACACATTTATGACGTAGTCATACTTGTTTTGGTTAGCCCCCACACACTAATGTGTGTATTGGCATTTTTCAACTACTTAAAAACTAATAAAATTTAGCGAACCTGATTACGTAAAAGTTAATTCGGGGAATTCACACGTTGTTTTGGCATGTGTGGGTGTAGATTTGGTAGCCAACTATGAAGATTTATTTCACTTGAGTTGGTTTTAAAGGAGTGAAGACAGCAATGTATAAGTAGGCCTAGATCTCACTTATATTAAGACGTTTTAGTTATAGGTTTGAGTTAATGTAAATTTAATTTAAACTCTAGAGAGATAATAACTTACTATGAATTCAATTTAATGTTTCAGATCCGATATATTATCATAAGTTTAAGTTTGAAAGGTCAGACGAACGAAGTTAAAATACAGCATTACATATGTATACTGTATGATTGTCGATAATAGCAGACTATTAGATATCTTCTCGAAGCTTAAATCGTGCAGTCCGCCTTGATTTATCAGACGGCGCTGAAGTTAAGATTTTATTCCGAGTAAATTGCATTTTATTGCTGTGCAAACGAACTACTATTCACATTTATAATCTTCGGAGTTCAAGCCATACTCGATTTTACCGCATAAACTACTTTATTTAACACAATTTCACAACTTGAACATACGTTGCTATTGTTTGTTTGTTACTTACATTCAAATGTACAGTATCGTGATGTCACAGGAACATCAACATGGCAGTTCACGTTTTTGCCACACAAAACAGATTGCTCATTTTATTTAAGTTTTTCTGGAGTTACACAGATGCTATGAGAGAAATTATGGTACCGTTGTTCATTAAATTAAATGCACTTTTAAATAAAAATATTATAAAAAATAGGAATTTTCCCTATTCTTATGGTCATTCCCCCTATTACGAAATACTCGCGTATAGGGAGGGTACATTTGTAAATGGCTTTCTGTCTTGTCTACTGCGAAATCATAAATAAGATAAATTTTAAAGGTATTGGAAAAGGACGTCCAGTTAAAAAAATAAAAAAAAACTTTGTATTTGATAATTGGTTATGGTGGTAGCTGGACAGAAAATCAAGTTTTGATGTTTTTTTCTACGAGTTTAATATTTTACTTCTCTGCCATTATGGTTCGGTAAAATACTCGGCTATAAAGTATGTTCTTTTAAAATGAATAACAATGTCACTTATATTTTACTTTGTATTTTTAATTGGATATTAATTTATTACTTGGTATGAAGTACATTATAATTCGTGTGAAATAATTGGCTGCAATAAAAGTTTACTTTAACGTCTCGGCGTGAAGGAGCAACATCTAAAACTTATCATTCCGCCTCAAGGAAATAGTTGCAATTTCAGGCGATTTTATGGCAGAATATTACAAATGAACTATTCTTTTTGGCATAATAGGTTTAAAAATTCCATACGTGTAGAAGTATACTACTTTAGATCAGTTATTTTAATGTTTCAGCTGGGGATTGAGTAAAACTGTAGTTAAGATATTAAATTTTTTTACTAATTAACTAAGTCGCGTACGATATTATTGAAAAGTTCGTAGGAAACACCTCGGTGTGTGTAGGACAGGTCATGAAATGTTGGTACAATTTACTGCAGTGATGTCGCGAAACGAGTGTGTTGAATGACAAGTTGCATCTGTCGTTAGTGCAGTGTAGCGTGGCGCACTGTGTGGGCTGGAATGCACACCATATACTAGAAACCCACGTCCTCGTCCCCCCTTCCTCAAGGGTTCGCCAGACTGGGGCGCACTCTGCGCATACACAAACAAGGTCAGACGGGCTGCTCGCCGCATAGCCCTGCCTAGTTCAGATCGCCCGAGGCAGGAAACATGTACACAAGTAAATCTTTAAAACTTTCTCCCATTCCTCTGACTTCGCGATCGGCTGACGGTTTTGGCGGTTAGGTAATTCAATATATATCATTACAAATTATCTTCCATAACACCAGCTGTGAAAATGAAAATTATTTACCGGTATTGTAATTCCTAAATAATCAGGGAAGGCTGCAGCTCTGCATACGATTTTTTTTCTGGTGAGCCCCCAAATCCCGCTATGCCAGCGTGTACCCCGTCTCAGTCTATGGGTACTCCGGCATGCATTAGTAACTAGTTATATCGCAAGGAGGGATTGAGTTGCGTCTCAAGGCTAAGCCTTATACGCCTTAGGTAACGTGCAGGTATTAGGAGGTCGAGGGCCTCACGGGCTGAGCAGTGTTGTCTGGAGGCATGGCTGCGATTGTGGCCATGCACTCACCCCCGAAGAGAGCAAGAGATAGATAAGGGCACAGAAAAACCAGTACAAATAGGGTAGGGTACTGGGAAAAGCTGTGCGACAGGGCGCGCAAGGAATAAACCACAATAATTAATGTTAGGACATGGAGAAAGTAGGATATTTAGTTAACAATTCGTTTCCGAATTTGTTAAGAAAGATGTGTGTCAGGGAATTGTGACGTCTCATTGGCTGGCGGCCACAGCCAATGAGAAGAGGGCGCTGCTCAGAGAGCTTTGTGATAGGAGCCTGAGCGCTCCTAGCGGCCATCGCCCACACTCCCGAGTGCAAGCAAGCTCACGCTCTGCAGTGTTGGCAACAGGAATAATTTTCGGTTTGTCGGCCATGGCCAGAGGCCACCCCAGGCTGAGTGAATCGTCTGTTCGCCGTCGCCGTCTTCCTTCTTCAGTGTTGGCAGCTGTACCTTTCATGTCAGGGTGGAGGGAGGGGCACCACTCCCTGTAGTACCTCCAAAATCTTCGGGCTGGTTTTAGGCGCGCCATCCCGAAGCTACCGCTGCTAGCCAGGCAGGGCCCTGACAAGGGCTTAGCCACCTCGACGTCCGAATTCCGACGCATTTCAGTTCCCCACGCAAGCAGCTCTCCACTGCCTGCAAGTTCCAGACGGCGGTTCGTTTCACTTCGCATTTTTTCAGCACCTCGGTCCCCCGCCGCCCTTCCCCGACAGACAGCTTCCTGTTGCTTGCCAATCTTCTTACGAGTCACTCAGCCTGCCACACTGACGCCCCGACAGCGCAAGCACTGGCCAGTTGGTCCACGAGCTGGTATTTGAATATTCCCAGCAACACCATAGCATGGTGCTCCCATATCCGCCACCCATGGGACGTGCTCTATAGCAGATGGTCGCTGCCTTCCCTTCCATGTGAGCACATCACCCTTCACGAGGTACACACCTTCGTTGCTTATAGGCGCAGCAAATCCCGGTGCGCAGCACCGCGAGAGAGAGAGAGATGCTTACCCCACGAAGGAAGAGACTAGAGCAGCTCTGCATACGAATGTCGCCTACCTTTATATACTGTGGGCTGAGCCTGGGTGTTCCCTGATTGGCCAGGGTTGTCGGCCAATCCTCTGCTATCTATGCTGTAATTGGTAGTCGCGTTCGGCCAATCCCTGGTCGCCTCCCTCCTGGTTTGCTCGTTTGTTCCTTTGTTATTTTCCAGCTGAGTTTTGCTTGTGACGAGAAGTGCCCCTATGCTGCCTAATTTGTAGCGATCTTCGCTATTAATGTTGGGTGGATGTTTTAAAATTTCGATAGCCTCTTGGATGTATGTTTTCTTGTAGTTAGTAATTTTAGTTATAGTATCATATTTGTCGAAATCAAAGCTATGTTTTGTTTCAACTAGGTGTTCTGCTGTGGCTGACTGTGGATTTACCTGTTCGTAGTCTCTGATGAGTTCCATTATCCTGGAGATGATATTTCTTTTAGTTTGTCCAATACATACTTTCCTGAGCAGGATATTCGGTATATGCCTGCAAGTTGTTCTGCTGGGGTCTTATCCTTTACTGAAATAAGAGAGTTTCCAATCTTGTTCACAATGGTTTCAGTATTGTGTAGATGTCGTTCTTCCGCATAAGACATGACAGGTGATCAGATATATACTTAACATATGGAATCAACACTTTGTTGGGAAGTTTTTTGTTGTTTTTCATGCCTTGAGGTGACATCATGGCTTTGTTGATATCAACCTTGGAGTTGCTATTCGCTTGAAGAACATTAGTAACATGTTTCATCTTCTCTTCAATGTTGACTTTCTCTCAGATATTTTTGACTGTTTATTAGAGTGGAGATAACTATTCATTCTGTGAAGGTGGGCGATGTGAGTTGGTATGTAGATATGTCTGTATGAGTTGATTTTCGGAACACCTTGTGACCCAAGTGGTTGCCCTCTTCTCTTGTGTCCAGTACATCCAAGAAGGGCAGTTTGCCATCCGTTTCTACTTTTATTGTGACTGTATGTTAGGGGCGATACTGTTCACGTGTTCTAAGAACTCTGAGAGTTTCTCTCTTCCATATGAAGGAAGTGTCATCGACATATCTGTACCAGCTTTTTGGTTTGTGTTTGCTCGTGTTAATTACTTTGTTATCGAAACTGTCCATGAAGATGTCGGCCAATACAGGAGAAAGTGGAGAACCCATGGCAGCACCTTCTTTTTGCACACATGTTTGCCCTTTGAACAAAAAGGTCGAAGAAGCACACTATTCAATCATCTTCACGATGCTTCTGCTTCGTTCGTTAACTCCGAGGTGTTCTAGGAGGATTTGAAGTGCTTCTTGAAAAGGGACCTTCATGAAGAGAGGCACCACATCAAAGCTTCCTAAGATTTATTTTGGATGGAGGGAAAACAGTTGAAGAATTTCAATGAAGTGTGATGAAATCCGTATCTGTGAAGCCAGAGTCGAAATGGCTGGTTGGATCATCTTGTTGAGGAACTTTGCTAGTGCTCACGTAGGGGGAACATAAGGCACTAACTATTGGTCGGAGGACTATGTTATCTTAATGTATTTTTGGCAGGCCATAACACACTGATGCTCTACCATATTTGACAACCAGTCGTTTCTTAGTTTCTGCTGGTATGTTCGACTCAGCTATAATTTTTTATCTGTAGCGAACTTTAATAATGAATACTAAAGTTAACGTTACCTTACACAAATAAATTAAATGGTTTTTATGATAAAAATACTCTATAAATATTGTTCAGTTGACAAAGTTTAATATTAAATGAGTACATTGTTCGACTAACCTTATAGTAAACAATGTAACTATTACTAAAAATTATTTACGCGAGCGGGGGTCGCGGTGAGGATGAAATAGACTCCGGTGAAGAGAGTATTAGAATTTATCCTACACTGCAAGGGCGTGCGAGGACAGGTTGCCCGGTAGCACCAGTTCGTCTGGTGTAAGGGACGAGCACCTCAGTGAGATAGGTCGTGTGGCCGATTACTACTGCGTTAATAATTCCCTCCCACTCGACGTTGTGTTTCGCAGGGGACTCTTTAGGCGTTCTTCACGCCTCGATGCATACAACAATAGCTCTAGCCAGGTATATAGGGCACCTGGATGCCCACACGGAGAATACACAATACACTTAATAAAATCTGTGGGTTTTGTGGACTCCGGAACCTTAAGAACATGAAGCGGCAAGCCAATAAAGACCATGTTACTTACAGGTGTGAAGCTTTAATGGAACGTCTCCGTAATCCAAACAGCATACACTCAAACGGCGGCGTCAGAAGCGGATCTGGACCTAGCCCATCTAGTGGGCGAAGCTGCGTGTGAAAAGCTAACCATGTGGGCTAGAGAGATAAATTGAATTCTGAATCCCCTGGGCGCAATGAGTTGCAGGGGTGAAGGGGTTCCTCCGGCACTGAAGTTAATTAGGAGAAAATGTTCCAGACAAATAAAGATGCTATTGAGATGAAATGGTGCCGGAGCGACACGAAGCCGACCGCCTTCGAACAACGATTATCGCCAACTGCCGAATGCTAGGCGTGCTTCCTGCGACGACAGTAGGTTCGTGCCAAATATTCGTCAAAACACAAAATGCACTTTTAAAACACAGAATATAGAGTTAGTAAATTTTAAATTATTATGCTTGTGGTTTAGAGTTCCAAACATCTTCTGGGAATGTCTATGTTTTACTATTACAAATTTATAAGTTTTAAGTAATTTTGCAATATACCGTATTATTTTGTGACAAATTAAATTTCAGCTCTAGATTAAGTTTTAAAGCACAATAATACACTGACATCACTTTAGAATAGGAAAACAATTAAATATAAATTAAAAATAATTTGAATTACACCACATGGTCAGGTGGGCGTGTCCAAGATGCGTCCGAAGCGTAGGGATGTGTCTACGTATTTAACGGTTAAGCTCGACATAATATTACAACATAGTTAAAAAATGAATTTAAGATTACACTTGGCCTTGGAATTGAACCACCATGCGTAGGTATAACCCACATTCCCTATTTCACTCTGGTGTTCTTGGAGCATGTAACGCACTGTGAAAGTGATATCATGGTGGACTTAAGAAACAGGGCACTTTCCCACCAATTGATGGTGCACATGATCTATCGGTGCACACACTGGCACTACTCAGCATCACGGAGGTGGCGCCTGGATGCCGCCGCCTCTTGGGTCCATGTGGCCAGGTGTGTTACGATATGTGGAGGTGGTGCTACCGCCTCGGCCATTCAAAATGTGTGGCGTGGTGCGCGCGACGGGCTTCAACAGAGGAGATGCGAAATTGTCCGCATCAGTATGTTATTTATATGTTCTATAATTCAGTAAATTTTTTCACTACATGTTTGAATTTGAGTTCTGGCATAGAGAGCATTTGTAAAGAAAAATGGAGGGATTACCAGAACTATTTGACCAGACACCTGAGACAAATGGAAGCAAGCGATTCTGCTTCAAAACCTAAAAGGCCACATTATCTGTCAAAGTATCGGTCGTTCCTGACACCTTTCACGAAGTTAAGAAGGTAAGCATTTACAAAGAAATTGATTCACCTGTGACTTTGATGTGTGCCTGATAGCCCATGCTCCTAGCGACCGTTTGTGCCACACCATCAGCAATCCCGGTGGCCATAGCCAGCATCATCAGCAACCTGAAGGAATATGGAAAGCACCTCGGGACGTTTCCGACCGATGGGATCAACTGAACTGCTACTAATGTACCCTCATGGCCAACTCATCCAAATAAAGAAAAGTATTGCTTATGTATGGATTTCAGCAAACAAATTCATCTCCACACATGTCAGCGTCCTAGGAGCGAGGGACATTGATCGTTTCATAAAGCATCATCGCATCGGGGCCCCAAAAGTTGCGTGTGTGCCAGAGTATGTGTCTTCTCAATATGTAGAGCAGGAGTGATGAAAGCAAATTAATGTATATCACATTTAAAAAGCACGATTTTCTGTTAAGTTTGACCACTGCAATACAACACTACGAGCAGAAATTATAAAGTGTGTTTATTTTACTGCACGACTCTGAACCACATAGCGCTGTCCAGAGGGATAAGTTAACCAACTTAAAGGCTGCGCAATGCGCGCCAAATGTTTTCATTAAAAATCTTTATCAGTACCGGTACTAATATTATGAAAGCAAAGTGTCTTTTGTGTAATCCCTTAATAATTTATGCCAGCTCGCACTGAGACAGATTTACAAGACAACAGGAACAGAAGGCTATAGTAAATAATTTCACCCCTTGTTTGTATTTTCATGCTTTGCAGTAATGGCAAGTATGTTAATGTTTTAAAGGGTAGACATATGTTTTATGCAATATTCCAAGTTTTTCAGTGTATTGCTTTTTCACCTCTCGTGCGTAAAGCAGTCGCGATGAGGGATCTTTTGGCACCCACCCACGCTAGCTAGCGAGGATGCCCGTCATCACGAATCTGTCTTGTTCCGGGCATGAAGAGGTGAGCCATGCGCAACATGACTCCTACACCTTCAACATCTTTGTACTGCATCACTTTAGTTTCAATAGTCATATTTCTTTTCCGGAACAGTTAACGTATTTTTCATTCATCCAGGAGCAGCACCACACCCATTCCTGCAAGCTCGTTTCGCCCAGAGGTATTTTATCAACAGCATTAATTTTTGATAGTCGTGTAACTGAAGTTCGCGTGGCGTCGATGGGCTTTGTGTGTGGAGTACGTTTGATCATACGCGAGTACAAACATTTGTGTAAGTCAAAATCACAATAAATCGCAGTGAGCTTGGATTCTAGGATTCTACGAGTGAATTATTGGTTGTGGCCACTTCTTGGTCTTTCGGGAGCTAGACCCCTCAACCAGTCCTCAACAGGTTCAGCATATCATCAACTTTGATGTGGAGGCTCCAGAGAGAACATCGCCACACTGGCAGTGCACTGACGAGCAGCCGGCCTATTGATGTGTTTGGGTTTTCCCGCCAAAGCCCACGTGGTGATTTGGTACGACAACTCTCCTCTTTGCCCTTACCCAGAACACATCACTTTCTAACTATAGCTACACTAGTAACATTTTTTGCGAATTTATGGATAATTTTACAGAAATGTCCCTTTAATTCAGGGGATACTAATTTTGTACTACAGTGAATCAAAATTTTGTTCCACTAATTAAACATATGTATATCTGCATAAAAACTTAAGCATGACGAACACTCAACTTTGTGCGCCTGCATCCTAAGAGACTCCTCATAAATATGCGATTTCCATAAGTGGAACTAGATTTATTTTTGCCAGCTTTTTTCCGTCAAACAACATAACTTATTTTTAACAGAGTACATCTTCCTTTCTAGGATAATTGGATTTTTTGTTTGGTTGCATGCAGTCGGGTAATTTGGCAACTGCATACGGCAATGGCGAGCCGTCTCCTTCCCAGTCTGAAGTTGATGAATTTGATGTCAATGAAAGAAGTAGCGAGGTTAGCATTGTGCTGCCACCAGAGCAGAGTGACATACAGAAAAAGGGGAAGAAAACAGATAAATAAAATCCCATAGACAATGTGTCTATCATATTTAGAGGCAAGGAAGAGGCGATGTGAAGTAGAGCCATAACTTCCGGATTTGCTTTTTCTGAAAACCATTTTACCTGATATTGAAAAATTCTCACCATCTCAGGAAAACTACTGTTGCAAGCCGCGACTGTCTGGCTGGGCGGTGTAGTACGATACTGTGGTGGTGGAGCTAGGACACCCCCTTCCCATCCACTCCTTGGCGCTGTGGCTGTCGGGCAGAGCGGCGAAATACAATACAGTGGCGGCAGCGCTAAAAGACCTCCTCGGGTGCTGCATGGATTGTATTACTCAATGATAACCACCTGCATGCCGCTGTAATCGGAGAGCAGTGTAAGCCAATATAGCAGCGGCAATAACAAAGAGGTTCGGCATACATTGTGTCGCCCATGTGCGGTGGCGACCACCTGCACCCAAGATCGGGTAACCGAGGGAAAATATCGTGATCTGGAATGTTCCTGTTCCTTCTTTATCTCTCGGGGTGGTGCTTGACTTTGAAGCGACACCTTTCCAGGAGGTTGGAGAAAAGAGACCTACCGAGATAATTCGAGAAGTAGGGGAGGGTAGTATGTAAGGGGTAGCTGCAGCAGGAGCGAGAGAGTTTTGGCTGGCAGGTGCCTGGATGCGATCTCAAATGATAGTGACCGCAGCAAGTAGTAGGAAGAAGGTGTTTCTAGGCCAGAAAGATTCTTCGGTATTATTTCATTAGGTCCACCATTGTGAGTGACTAGTAACCTTACCATATACAGAGAACTTATGTAGATGTATTTTTTTCCCATTTATGTAAATAGTAGTTATTTGTTCTGTTTGACATTTATTGTGGTAAATCTTTATAGACATAGATTTTTTGTATATACAGTTGTAAATAAATTAGGTTAGCTTTATTTTCTTTATTTTATCAAAGACTTCCATCCCCAAACGTACCTAGCCCACAACTTGTAACACTACTTTAAAATAAGTGTTCAGCAAAAGCTACACAGCATGCTGTATGAGTCGTCAGCAAGTGAGCTGTATCAAAATACAAATTATCAATCAGGCCACTCAACATTCACTCGTCTTCAGTTCATTGATAATGACCAATCTCGCTATGCTTGTAATGGCCTTCCAATAACGCCTCCTTAAACTAATGGAAACTTTGCCAGGTCCCTTATTTTTCTTTAAATATTCAATAAAATTTT
The DNA here is from genome assembly GCA_003012365.1 of Medauroidea extradentata. Lineage (NCBI taxonomy): Eukaryota > Metazoa > Arthropoda > Insecta > Phasmatodea > Phasmatidae > Medauroidea > Medauroidea extradentata. The sequence goes on along the minus strand of PNEQ01002985.1, from coordinate 39,142 downwards.
ATTTTTATACAGTTAAATTAGAATGTGTATCGGCATCGTTAAGATGGCAATTTTGTTTAGAAACAATTACAACACTAAAACTGTATTAATACTATTTCAAAATCTATTTCTAGTAGGCCTATATTTCTTGCATGATTAAAATAATTAATTTCAATAGAAATGTGTACAAATTTGTTTACGATTTCGCTGTTATAACCTTTTTGCTATTTATGTACAGTGTAAAATAACAATTTCGCAACAAGAAAACTTCATTAACAGGTTTTAGATAATTATGTGTGCTGTTGTTATGTACGCCTTTAATGATATGCAAGTAAAATGTAATGACATACATCATGGCAAATTATTATTTATTTTACATTGGTGCCCACAAGAGGGGGGGGGTTATAACGCAGGTTGCATCATAGAAATTTCAGGGGGGTGGGGGAGAGGAAACAGAAAAAAAAATGATTTAAAATCCGTAAGTTCAAAGAGATTCTTCTATGTGGGGAAAATAGCAATGACTGATTGGGATGGGAGACAAATGAAATCAAGTTGTTGGAAGTTTTTGTTATTCCTCTTTTGACCCTTGTAGGGGGGAGGGGGATTGTTGCCTATCGTTGAGGAATGTTGGGTGTTGTGTAAAGTTGTGGGAGGGAGGGAGGGGGTGACGTTGGTTTTCGGGAGAAAGGAGAAGCACAAAGTAATCACATGCAGTGGCGCCGGAGCTGTGGGGGCAGCAGGGGCGGTTGCTCCCCTCACTCATTTGTGTATGGGGCAAAGTATGTGTCCCCCCCCCCCCAAAAGGTTTGGGGTATATGTATTACATTTGTAACTTTATTTGAAAAAAAAATTCGTTGTGATTATGGCTGCTTTATCTCCAATATTTCTGTTCGGAAACGTCTAAATTGCATTTTGTACCTTAAAATTTAAACTTTTCTGAGTCTGCTCTCCCCCCCCCTCCCCAACTTAAAATTTCGCTCCGACGCGCCTGCCCACGTGACGCGCATCTGTCTAACGGTACCTACAACGACGAGCAAGCTATCTCTCTCTCTCTCCCTGTGCAAGGAATGTGGCCGAGTTATTGACAACCCCTTATTTTACAAGAAATGGCCAGCACTGTCCCAAGTCCTCACGTATGTCTCGAGTGGTTTCCGCTAGTCAAGTATAGTTCATGTGAGCGTGAATGTCGATTGTTTTGAAATTTCAATATCTTGTTGGAATGCATGGATTTTTTTTTTTCGATATTGTTTTAATATTTCAATGAGAGTTATCATTGCCCCCCCCCCTTTTTTTTGAGAACTTAACCATGCAAAATCAACCAAAACTTTTTAAATACAGATGTTCAGAACTATTGTGCTATGGAACAGTAAGACAATCAAAGTAGTCGGAACATTGTAGGAAAAAGCATGCCTAAAAAAAATTAAAATTGGTTGTCAAATAGAAAATAATTCAGTTTAAGATCTGCGAAGGGTGATAGCTGGAAGCCATGGGTCGAGAAGACAGTGTTCAAATGAAGTAAATAAATCGGAAATAAAATCGGAGAGGTGAGTTAATTAACAAGATCATCAATCAGTACTCGGCTGTATAAATGACGATAAAATTTTTCTCAGATTATTTTCCGGGGGCTGGTGTAGCGAAGGAAATCCGGGTTTGAATCCCAAGATTTTCACACGTGGGAATCGTGCAGGAAGGATTAATAATGGTTGCTGGGTTTACATATTTAACAGAGGTTTTTACACAGGAGCAGCATATGATAATATGAAACCACTCGACCGAAATTCGTTGATGTTTTATACAGCCGGTTTCGTCATAAAATTGTAGTCTCGTCTCTTAAATTCGTATATAAATAAAGAGAATTACAAAAATTAAAAATGCATGCCATAGTTCGTCTTACTCACAGATTGCATTACATGGCTTATGGCGCACATTGTTGCCACATCGCTTAAAGTTCAGGAGACGTTTTTCATTGATATTTTGAGTGCTACTATTTTTTAAGGAGGGGGCGGGGGTTCAATCAAAATTTTAATTATATTAATTATTTTTATATTTGTAAGATATATTGTTTGTTTTGTAGACATATATTCTGACTATTTTCCACGGTAATGATATTTTCTAGCTTTCAGAGTTCTTGTGTAGTGGCAAGTAAAGGCCAAAATTAGGATAAAACGGTTTTATACAAGTAACGAAAACCAATTGACTTCAAGAAACAAAATAATTTCCACTGAAGAGCAGTGTTGCGGGCTACAAATGGGCATGTATAAAATAATTGCATTATTTTTTTTTGTATTAAAAAAATTACACAAATTTGAAAATTTTTTATTTAAAATTCAGCAAATTTTAAATTACAAAAAAAAAAAAAAAAATTCGATGCGGTTTTTATTTATGTCTAGACGTAGCCTGCAACATTGTTCTTCAGTGGGATTTTTTTCATTTCTTTGTGTCAGTTGATTTTCGTTTCCTGTATTAAACCGTTTTGTGCAAATTTTGGGTGTGGCATGCCATTTTACATAAACTATGAAAACTAGAACATTTTCATTACTGTAAAAAACAGTCACAAAGTATGCCTACAAAACAAACAAAATCTCGTACAAAAATTAAAATTATTTAAATTTTGTAGGGAGCTGCACCCCCCCTTTTTTTCCCCCTTTCCCCAACCCAGCACCTAGAATCATAAATATTTTAAATAAATACGCTAACAAATCTGTAATGAAACTTTTGTTTTATATTAGTTTTCATGAGGATGCTATTCACACCAATCCATTTATACAAATCAATAAGTAATGTAAGCTTGTTAGTTAGTACCAATATTTTTTTTTTTTTTTTTTTTTTTTTTTTTTTTTTTTTTTTTTTACATTTTACAGTAATTTTTTATTCGTCTTTTATTTTCGGCCCAACTATTGTAGACATAGTAAATATATTATGTCCCATGCAGCTGTTCTTTCGTAAGGCCGTAAAATGATAATTCGGAACAGGTAAAAAAAGATTTAAAATGTGACAACTTCGCCAGGCATCGAACCCGAACTCCTGGACTGGAAATTCTTATTGGTATTTAATTTGACTAAACAGTTACTTGTTGAGTTAGGAAAATACTTAATAAAGTATAATCTATTAACATGTAAGAAACATGAAAAAAAAAAATAGTTTTTCGTGTTATTTACTGTCCCGTACTGGCGGGCGAGGACATGAATAATAAAAGCTTTACAATAGCGTGAGATTCGAAGCATTTATCTGTCGGTTGGACGTTTGGCGCACTAGAGCAGGAAATGTGGAGGTGGTTGTTCAAAGAAAAATAATATGATTATCACGCATCTCTTTTGCATGCCATATAGCAATGACTGACATGAAAAAATTCACAATTTTTAAGTAAATTAAATGCTGTGCAGTACAACTGAAATCAGAAAAATGGTAAATTTTACTAGTGCAACATTTAATTTTATTTTCTTATTTCTATAGCATACTTAATACTAATACACAGCAGATAACCAATTGTATGTGGTAAAGCAGAGGACGAGAGGGTTGGATAATCGTGGCTAGGCGAGCCGTTCGTGCTTACCTTAATGGCCATAAACTGGCAGTCGGCGTCCCCGAGGCTCCCAATAATTAGTGGTGCCAAAACAAGCAAGGGTGCAAGGCTCCGGCTTTAATAAAGATAACATTGTGGAAATTGTTCACCGAAATAAATTATATATTGAAAAATATTACGATTTCTACTGTATGTATAGTTTTATTTAGAATCAAAAAGTGCTTCAATGCACCTAAATACCAAAATTTTCCCGGGGGTTCCGCATCAGTCGCCATATTAGATTACAATATTTTTTTGCTCTCTTTTTTTTTTTTTTTAATTCTGATAAGAAATATGTGACATTTGCTTTTATAGCGTGAATTCTATTTACCTTACACTACAGCACAAGTATCACAATCAATCCAGCAAACTAAGAATACAAAAATTATTTCTGGACTGATTGCGGTCTTAATATTAGTTATAAGTTTCAACTGCGATATTTGCACTGTTGTGCAAGGTAAATAGAAATCACGCTATAAAGTAGTAGCAAATTTCACATTTTTTCACAGAATTTCAAAATGGGAAAAATAAACTATCCAATATGGCGATTGATGTGGAGCCGTAAGTAAGTAACAAAGATAAATATTAAAGACGGAAGAGTAAAGAAATATAGATTAGATTAGAAAATTAGAAATCCAGTGCCAAAAAAAAGTTTCACATTCACATAGTTAACAAGAGAAAGGTAAAGTGGAAATGATTTTTTCGTTTTACTAATTTTGAAAATACACTTCAATCACACAATTATTTGCGAATGTTTTGGTATATTAAATTATCCATGAAGTGTTAATCTCTGTCAGGCGTTACAAAGTCTGTTCAGACAGTAGTTGATGGTGGTTCGAACGATCTCAGATGTGAAGAAAAATTGTTGTCTATTCTAAATTATAGCACTCACAAGATTGAAGAGTTTGCTTTTAACACTTCCAAGACATAAGATACCACCAAAACGATTTGGTGGAATAGGTTAATCGCATGTTAGCCAGTCATGTCAATAACACTTCCGACTCGAATACTCAAGTTAGGAGTAAAGAAAAATTATTTTAGAAAATGCCCTTATAAACAGAAAAACTGTAAAGCAATGGAAGCTTATTCTGATACACATATTTCTTCATTGAAAGTAGAACTGCAACTATTTCTTTAGAACAACAAGATCACTTGCCTGTATGATTTCACGGAAGGAAGCACTAGTCGTAATGACAAACGAAGTCAGGGATCTATTTAAACATGTTAAAAACCTAGTCCGGCTTTTAGTGATACATCCATCGTCCAGCTGTGAGGCAGAAAGAAGTTTCAATGTTCTTCGCCAGCTTAAGACATACCTTCGGTCAACTATGCCCCAGAAAATGCTCAACCACATGGCAGTGTGCTTAGTCCACAAAGAAATACTTAATAGTGTTGTCTTAAAGAGAATTGCAAAAAGATTTACTTGCGATAAACCCACAAGAAGGAAGATTTTCAGTTCTCATTAGTATTAAATGGGATATTTCATTTCACAAGGAAACATCTGTCGTAAGACCAATCACGTGTTATAAAATCTGTAAATATTACTGACAATGTAATTTAAGTTAATGGTTGGTTTCGGAAAAATAATTTGCGGTTAATTTTTAAAACTTAAATTTAGAGACATGTAACCGAAGAAAAGGGTAACAAGTAACATGTATTAAACATTATTTTTTCTGCTATTAGTTAATATTGTCAGAACTAAGCCAATATGCGTAATACTTTACCATGGTATTTAACATTAAATATAACAAGTCAAGAAAATACCGTACAAATTAATATGGTTGAAATTATTTTATTTGTAATTTATGTTTGCGAACGTGTACAGAATATTCTTAATACTGCAGAATGTAATATGGGTTTCACCTGATATTTAAATAGTGATATTTTGGGTGGACAAGGCTCCAACAAGTAGTTTCATTGTGTTTGCAAAATTGTTCATTCGCAAATTAAGCTAGCTATATAATTAGGGTCTTAAGGTATGAAAATTGTTAAATATTTCGTTCCTTGGAACTTCATTACCCGGAGGAAGACCCCCGGACCAACCACATTGTTGGGTGGAGGGGTGGGGGAAGTGCCAAATGTTCCTCAAGATGTACATCAACTACGGTCTCTCCTTGCGCCCTATAAATTATGATTTTGCGACGTCCATTTTAATTTTTGAACTGTAGGTATTGTAGCTGTGTACGCAAAAACAATCGACTTCAGCCAATTCTGCACTATGATAAGACTCTTTGGTGCCACTTATTGTTACATATTATAAATTGTGAGAAATTTTACAGCGTGAACATGGGCACACGTATCTCGCGATTATTATAACGACGAAGCTCCGGCTTGTTATTAATTCTCTGTACTCCATATAAAAAACTCTCTGGAGTATTTTGTTTTAGTTAAAAGAAAAAGAAACGTAAACTTGACAAAGAAACTCATAATTTTAAGGATATATTCAACGAACCAAAACACGCACCGGCTCCATTGTACAAGTTATATTCCGAAGTATTTATTATAAATAGTTTCTATAGATTAATAAGCAAGAGCATTTAACGTGTAAAATACACTATTAGACAATTTATGAAATACTCATTTTCTTCTTTCATTTCATTTGAACGTGCTCCAATGTTGTGCACTAACTTTAAATGCATAAGCTCGAAAACGTGGTATAGCATCATTCGAGCTAAACTTTTAATTTACTGTTTCTATAAAGAAATCTAAATATTTTCCCGAACTTCTAAATACATGATAGCACAGTTTTGATAAAACAAATTTGAAAAGTTTAGACGAAGTACTTAATATCCCTACTAATTCAGAGTTAGTAATTCTCAATAAACTTTTAATCGAACATTACTGATTTTTAAAATATGCTTCGTGTTCATGCTTTGAGGCCATGATCTCTCATTTATACAACTTATATGACAGTTGATTTATTGAACCTGAAAGAGATTAGATGTCTTAAAACAGTATCCTAGTTTTGTTTAAAATATTTTTTAATATTTACTGTAATTTTTCTAAACACAAATTTATGTGCTTTCGTCTAGTTAGCTGATTAACGAAAATTTATTAATAATTCGGCCTCTCCAACTAAGAACATCGTATGTGCGTAAACGAAATTGCTGAAAAGAGCAGTTTAAAAAGGTTTTAAAAATTCCTGAATATCAAATAATAATGTCCAGTCTTTCTGGTTATGGGCTAAGTATAATGATTCATATAACTCGCAAAATAATAAACAAGAATATATAACATGTTACTGTAAAATTACCGACAGCACAAAAATGACGACAATGACAGTTAGTCCTGAGACTCTGAAGATGCCAATTGAAATGTTGGACGCAACGTCGGGTTACTACAACCAATCAGACTCGGCTCCAGCCAAGACCGACATGCCCACGAAGAGATCTAAGATTTGATAATGAATTGCTCACATAATAGTTATACAGTAGCCTACATGTGTCGTGCAGTCAGGGAAATGTAACCTGTACCGAACTTATTGAAAAGCAATTCATCACAGTCAAGTTCAGTAAACCTCGTGAAGCTTACATCAACGCAGCAGCGCGCGAGGTTCGCACGCACACACACACACACATACCTATGTCCAGCCCACACATTCATGTTTGCCATGTTTCTGGAATGAGTTGTGGATGAAGACGACCAAATATTTGGCGCCTTTTATGATTTAAACATTTGTTACAATAAGTATTGCTTACTCTCCATGCACTTAATGCAGTCGCAGAAACATTTTCATTTCCCTTGTAAACTATGCATTCTAGTTCCTAGACATTTTCAACAACAGAAACAATTTTTTACTAGGACCTCTTCTACAAAAAATACAACATGCAATGATCACACAAGATTATGGCAAAAAAAAGTTTAAAGCAATAACCCCTATTATTTTCTTAAAGGTTAGACGTTTTCTAAATACAGTAATTTATTCACTGTTTAAAGGCACAGTTAGCATATGGAAGTATGAAAAACAAAGTTGTTGCTTATTTTTAAGAAGTCTGTTAATATTTTAAAGAAGTCACTTAATATTTTCATGAGACTCTTGAGTCACATTACAAATTCTATCTCATTTTCCATAAGGAATTATCCCCCGAAGTATGTCCCCATGTTTATGAAACATTCTGTGTATTGGAACTTGCACATTTATTTAAGCAAATAGACACAAAATTTCACACATGCATTTTTCTGAAAACGACGTAAAGGTGCAAAGCATTTTTAAAGTAGTTGCAACTATTCTGTTACTGGTAGTAAAAGTATTTAAAAAACCGGAAGATACTGCAGTTATAGTTCAGGAATCGTGGAGTTCTGGCAGATTTATACTTTACATCTTCAGAGATATGTTCCAGAGTTATGATCCTGTAATACCCTAAACTTGAATTGTTGCAAACTACACAATGGGTGCTATTAAGATGTTTTACTTCAATTTGAATTTTAGACCCGTATACAGATATTATTTACATACATTACATATTTTTAAGCAATATTTAAGGGAGAAGCAAGTAATTCTGCTTTAAGAGAAAATGAGCCACAAAGCAAAAACAATTCAACATGCGTTTCAAGTATAAGTTACTGCAACCAAACAATTTCTTTTATTCTACGAAACATCTGAAATCGTTGTTTTAAACTTGGCAGTTTAAAAATGTATTTATCCCCCGGTCATTTTATCTCATAAAACACGCGTTGCGGCGACAGCTAGCGTATTATCGTGGGAGATGTCGGGTAAATGACGTGTCGCACAAGGCGGAGAATGTAGGGCGGTAATGCGGCAGTCGTCCGTCTTCCCTCGCGCTGCCAGACAGGCCTACGTGGCAATTACTTCAATATCCCGTTGCAGTATTTCGCGATGTTGCCACGGAGGCGCCGCCTTCGCCCGCGGATTGATCGGCGCAGCGCGCAGGGGCTGTTTGCGTTCCCCCTCCCCCTAACCCTTCGCTCTCGCAAGCGCATCTCTACCGCAAACCGTGGAAATACCACCGGCCACCGTCACCAAGACTCCATTTTTTGATCTCACTTCGATCGGCTTTCGGTTTAGTTCTCTCCCTTTCAGGCAGTCTACTTTGATTTCGTTACCATCGGGGCGGCGCGTCGAATGTTCCTGTGCTTATCTCGCCGCTGGACTCGGGTAAGAATGTCAATTCTCATTTTCAGTGACGAAAAAAATTTCTGTCGTTTCCAAATTGTCTTCCATTAAAAGTAACATGGCCGAAACGAATCCGTAAGGATAAGAGCGAAGGTTTTTAACAATTGGTTCGCATTTGTTTGGAACAAATTTCTCTGAAATTCAGTAAGTTGCAAATTTTGATTTATTTGATATATGTGGCGATGCTATGTGTTATAATTCAAAATAATTGAAGCCATGACGCCAGTCAAGTAGGGCAGCCACAGAAACAGTTTGGTTGCGGGAACCTGCCTTGAGTAACGGCCCGGTGATTGCTGTCTGTACGGAAGCTGTGATATTGATCTTTTATCTGTGGCGGGCGACGTCGAGGGAGAGTGGGGACGACGGGAGATGAAGGTGAGCACAAGGGGTGTCCGCGTGGGCAGCCGGGGGCAGCGGCCGCAGTAGGCGGAAATGGCGAGCAGCTCGGCCGCTTGAGGGGCGCAACAACGACAGCATGGCGCAGTTCGGCCGGTTCACCGTCCCCCCGCTGAGGGCCGCCGTGAACGTCGCCTGGGAGACGGTGAAGGCGTTCCTGCCCGACGAGAGCCCCTGCATGGAGCTGATGAGAGGTGGCGGCAAGTCCGGCACCGGCGGAGGCGGCGGAGAGCACGTCCGCTTCGCACAGTTCGGGGGCGGCAAGCCCGGAGACAGCACCGAGCTGCACACCTTGCCTGGTGGCGGCGGCGGCGGTCCGGAGACTGGTATCGCGGAGGACGGGTGAGTGCTGCTGCTTTATCTTACTCTTTCTACTGAGCAGAGATAGTACATATTGTGTTCAATATCTTCAAGTCCATAACCTTCCATGCTATGTAGATCAGTAGAAATAAGTTTTCACCGTTTAAGTTTACCAGATATTTACTAATCTCTTTAAGATTGTATGATACATAATTGAGCACTTAAAAAGTATTCGCGAAACCAATCTGCAAAAATAAAAAAAAAAAAAAAACAGTAAACCTAGGCAATAGTTTTTGCCAACTTTCCTAGCAAAAAGTTTCAAGAGAATAGTATTTCTGGAAAACAATCTCTGACGCCGAAATCCTGTACATTGGATCGCGGAGGTAGAGATAAAGCTCAACACATACATCATTCTAGGTAAATGTTTGCTCATAAAGTTGGCAATATCATTATGTATGTTGTTTTGTAATTTTTTTCTATATTGACTTTCAAAAACGTGTAAATTTCAATTAGTGTGAAGCGTTGATGTATGTCACACACTCTTGATGTGTCTGTAAACTGTATTGCGGGTGACCATGCTTATTTCTGCCAGGCATCTTTCTCAGAACAGAAGTGTCAGAATTGGGCAAAATTATACTGTTTGTTATGAACCACCATCATTTCCCACGAAACAACAATGGCAATGCAAAATTAACGACTTACAGTACATGAACACTGGTTACATAACAGTTACCTTTAATAAATATTAATCGACTTGCTATGTTTAACAGAAGCAACGACTCTCCTTGACATTTGTAGAGTGGAATATCTTAAGGATGTGAGCGCCGAAAAAATATTTCCTGGAAAAAAAAATTCACTGCAAGGACCTGCATTCATATATAGGTGCCATCTGCCGATGCTTATCAAAATTATTGTGGCAATGATTGGACCTTGAATAATAGAGCAGTACATTAGCACTGGCACATAGATTATTTTTAAGTAAATAAAAAACAATTTGACTAATTTGGCACTTAGGTCATTTAGATTTCCAGCTCAACATTTCTACTTTGACATTGGATTTTGTCTGAAACTGTTCATTACAATGTAATTTGTGAAAAATACGCAATATAAAATTATCAAAACTAAAAAACACTTGGACGTACTTTTTGAAGCTGTGTTGGAAGACTTACTTTAAAAATCGACTCACAAATACAGTTTATTCTGAAAAATGTGCGTTATAAATAAATGTTATTAGTTGAAAGTACAGAGCAAGATGGCGCAACTGGAAATCGTTGGGGACCCGGGTTCGATTCCCGATTGTTGCCATCCTGATTTTGTTTTCCAGGGCTTTACTAAATATGACAGGGTAGTCCTGGGGTGGTTCCTTGACATAGGCCACGGCCGATTCACTTCCTGAACCGTCTCTAACGATCTCGCTGTCGACGAGACGTAAAGTCCAATTAAAAAACACCGGTAAGCAACGCATCAAAGCTACACTTCAATGTTTTGTATAAAAAAGGAAATCGTATTGAATTCTTCTTAACCAATATAACATCTAAGAACCCACTTGTTCAGCATAAAAAAAACTGTGTTCAAAATAATAAATGTTCAAGCATATTTGAAATAACTCTTTACTGTCCTAGTCCGTTGCAGCTACGGTTGTATTTACATTTAAGCTTGTCAACGTCGTTATTTTTAACACTATCCGTCTACCGCTCATAAATGCCTTTATGAAAATAAATAAATTCCTCAAACTAAGTATGTTAAAATAGAAACGTAATAGTAATTTATGTTGTTACCAAGAGTTACAGTCGATCATCCAAATCCGCCTGTTTATAAACTTCATTACAAATACATCGATCCATACTTGACACACTACAAGTTTACAGTCTTTTAAAGACGTGTATTTTTTCATGAAATGTTAAAAATTACTAAAATATTATGTCACCTTAATGACATCCTAAATATCTTAATGAAAATTTTTGTTCCTACCGTTTACTATTAATAAGAAAACATTTATTGAGCAGTGAAACCTTCGTTCTTTAAGTTTCTTTGTTACAAAGTGGCTACTTTACTGAGATTTATTGTGATCTTTGAAAGAACTGTGCAATGGGAGTGCATGACTGGATTTAGTTGCTTGGACATACTCCATTGCGAAATGAATGACTGACAAAGAAAACTAAACAAATAATAGAAAATCATAAATAAGCAGAGCATGCTTTAGTTAAAGGTATACATGCACAACATGAAATTCCAAAATGGAATCGGGTCAAATAAAACATGGCACAAACAGATGATAAATGGAAATAATAAAAATAATAATCATAAAATTAAGAAACCAAGTAACATGCGACACAACGAAGAGACGAAACAAAACACAACAGATATCACACACAAACAGAAAAAAAAAAAAACGACGCAACGATGAGACAAAACAAAACAGTAGTTTTCCAGACAGGCAGTGTTACGACGTTTCGGGAACTGGAATCTGTTCCCGTCATCAGGTAGACACACAGGGATCAGGAACACGAGTGCGACTGAAGAAGATTTATTGTACTGCTAAAGAATGCTTTAAGTGGTTGTATGACTGTCCGCCAAATAAATTACTGAACCACACAAAAAAAAAGAAAGGTATGCGTTCAACCTTGCCTCAAAATGCTGTAATATTAAGTTGAAAATGCTCATCACACAGCGTTTGTTAAGAGAACTGGGATTAAATCTAACATCCAGATTTAAGTGAAATTTCCCAATTTTAATCTCAGAAATTTTTAAAGAATTTACTTGAAAGCAAGACCAATATAAATGTAGTAATGTACAAATTTACGAAATATTTGTAATTGTTATGTAAATATTATCTCTGAACGATCTAGACGCGATGCAACAAAACAAAAAGGAACAGAACGTATTAATTTCTCTTTAATTAAATACCTACAGTTAAAATAATTTATTTTCGTTACGTCAAGGAAAATGTCTGGCGATATCTATTTAAATACGTCTCTAAAATCCTTTACACTAATAAACCAATTTGGTGTAGTCTTAAAAACATCATCCAATTAACTCGAATGTTACGTATTGATGACCTCCACCTACATTACAGGCTAATGTATATTCAAATGACAAAAAAATAAATATTCAAAAACATTTTTGGGATGATTTTATTATTTTATTACTTATCCGTATCCACGAAAAGCAAAAACACTTAAAATAAAGCATTTCCCAAGTGATAACCTGTTAAAAATTTCTTATTCATTGACGTAAGGAGTAAGTAGCGTTTCTCTGCTTTGTTGAGCCTTCAATAACGTATAGAGACATGCCAAAATTCGCGTTATTTTCTGCCAACTGACTAGACTCCAAGTGACTATAGGCTCGTTAGACGTCTCCCGCTGGCCGATATTGTGACTTGCCGCGGAGAATGCTTACATGGTAGAGAGGCCAATCTCTGTAGAGACGTAACACACGCAAATGACAACACATATAAGTTCGTAGCCAATTGAATAGCAGATTATGCTCTGTTATGTATAGGAAAGTGAAGTTTAGTCTGCTACCAAATCATCGGCGTCGTAAGCATTTTTTTGGGAAGGGGGGGGGACGTCACTGGTAGAGAAAGTGTACATATAACCTACGTAATAAAGGAGTGTGTAGGAGTCCTCCACCGGGAAATGTTATATTTTAAGGTGCAAAATGCTGCCATTTAAAGAGTTTCTGCATCAAAATATTTGATATACAACTGAAGGAAATGTTAATCTTAAAAAATTTTAAAAACTACGAATTTTTTTTTTTTGGGGGGGGGGACGTGTCCCCTTCGTCGTCGTCCCCCCCCCCCCCCCCCGTTTACGACGCACCTGACAAAATTATAACGCGAATTTTGCATGTCTCTACAAGGTGAAACATATCTCACGCCAGGGGCATCTCTGAGTCAGTTAACATTACTTGGTTGTTTTCCTAATCAGAATATTCCAATAGTCTTGCGGTTAATCCAGTCAAAGTCAGATCGAAAAATATTATTTTAAAGCATATATATTTTGTTACATGATATATGTGTAAAAAGAAGTTTTGTGAAAGTACCGCTGTAACTCTCTCTCTCTCACTCTCTCTCTCTCTCTCTCTCTCTCTCTCATTGTATTCCTGCTGAACAAAAATATAAATGAATTTACATTAGTAATACTTGCTGATGTATTTACAAGCACGCCAAAGAAACAGTAAACAAGGGATTTTGTGCAGTAATACTATAAACAAATGCTAGGTTAGTATGTGTGATTAGTTATGGTAAGTATATAAAACTGATCCACGAAAAATTACCAGAAAGTTAAAAATTTCCTTCATGTTCATAGCACAACTATCAAAGGCGATTATTCATAGTAAATTTAGTGCATATTATTTTTTAATGTATGATTTAAAGACACAAATTATATTGATATCTATGAAATTAGATCATCTATCTTGACTGAATTTTTTTAAAAACAGGTACAGCCTAATAGTATTATATCAACATTCGTAAATAAGCCAAACACGGTTTTCCCCAGCAAGATTATTCACAGTGAACCGAATGATGAAGAGATTGTCACTCTAATCCACTGTTTCAAACCAGTCATTCCATTTATTTAGTTACAGAGCAACGGTTCCACTTAACAGGTAGACAGAAAATATTCTGAACATTTTCCAGTACAAAGTTAGCAAAACAGTTACGCTGTTGGGATCAAAAGAAATTGAATCAGTCATTTGAGAAACACCACATGTCACATTTTTCATAATTAAGGTTTATTGATATATACTCTGCAATGCGCGAAACTCAACCGTCGAACACAGACGTGACACACATACCAAATTTTTAAAAATAATAATAATAACTTATTTAGAAGATATATAAATGTATAAATTTTCAGTATATATTTATTTAACAACTATTTCTTGAAAGTGACATGTGGTGTTTTTCAAATGACTGATTCAATTATAAGCTCCTTACTTCAGAAATATGTCAGTGCCTAAGCCGGGAGCACGCCATTAGTCCTAAAGGCGTTTGCCATAAAATATTTTTTTTTCATTCAACACACCCATTAAGTCGTTCTAAAATCAATTGCCTTAAAGGCGTTTGCCCTAAAAGTTTGTCTACCCTAGGAAAAAATTAATTCACACCTACAGGTATTAATGTATTTACCCTAAAAGTGTTTGACATAAAGCCGTTTGCCCTAAAGGCGTTTACCTTACAGTTTAGGGCAGATGCCATTAAGTTAAACGAAGTGTACTCCCGCAGCTATTCAACGTCATATACAGAAGGCGACAACGCACACGAGATAGACCGTACAACGAAATCTGTAAGTATAGAGAGTTGCATAACTCTTAGCCGTTACAATGTCTTCTTTTTTAAACAAATCAATGATGGCGCTGAACAGTTTGCAACAATTATGAATTTTTTGACAGCTGAAAATTGTGAATAAAAGAAATATTTTATAAGGTGCAGCAACATTCTAACGTCACAGGAACAAAAACAAGGCTTTGCAACCCGTCATTTGAAAGTAATGGGGTGGAAACCTATTTTAGGTACAAAAATAAATTATGTAAACGTAAGTTGGCTGTAAGAATTTACGGCACTCATTTAATGTGGTTTTACTATAGTGAAATTGTAAACATAAAAATACTTATTGGTGCAAAACTATAACTGTCTTTATCTTTTAAGCACACGAAATTACTCGTGTATCAAAATGAAGTAAAAATGTCATAAATTCTTACGTTTACTTCAAATTTAGCATACTTTTTTTTGTTTTGTATTTAAATCATGCAAGACATTTTTAACCTCAGTGAACTGATACTTTGCCATATCGACGATGTAGGCCTACGCGCGAATTTTTTCTAGTTGCATAGAGTTGAGTAACATCTTCACTTAAGGCTAGGTATCAGTCGCATATATTTTTTTTCGCTTTAATAAAAAATGAGCAACAAATGTAAATTTTTCTATTATAGCATGAATTATATTTACTTTGCGTTACAGTACAAGCATTGCAGTTGAGCTTTTGACGTTTAATTAAGTCGCAATCTGTACATCAAATTTAGGATATAAAAATTGCTGTACTGATTGCGGCCTAAATGCATGTTAATTGTTCAGCTGCAATGCCAGTACTGTGGCGCAAGGTATATAGTATCCATGTTATAATAGCAAATTTCATATTTTTATTATCAGATTTAAAAAATAATAATCCATTAGCGCGACTAATTCCGAGCTTTATGCAAACAGTACAACAACCTCAATATCTATATTCATCCTCAGGACATCAGTATTGTTGTCGTCTCAGTTCACCGCGATGTAGCAGTTGGCCAAGCGACAAGAACACTGCGAGTATGTTGTTCCATCCGAACAGCTGCAATAATTTAAATGAGGGGAAGGGGGTTTGGATGATATTTGGTTGATATGATGCGAAGGGGAGGGAGTCTCCTTCTTCTGCGTAGCTTCGTGTTTGACGAGTATCTCTGCCTCTTTTTTGTTACTGTGTAATTTTCTTAGGACGAAGGTTACCCTAAATATCTCCGACATCAAGTAGCTTTGCAATTTTGTCATTTATCTGCTAAATGTGTTTTGTGCACATTTTTTATATTTAGTGGGACAACATAACTTAGAAATTAAATTGATGTTTACAATACATTTTTTTTTATATTTTTGCTAAGCATAATGCAAAGTTGCCCTGTGCTTAGCTAGTGAATTAATCGAAAAATGTATGAAACTACATTTTCCTTCAAAATTAAATTAAAGATTATAACAGCGTAATACCTAGTGTCCCTTAGGACTTTCGTGTATCTAAGGACTTTCGTGTATCTAAGAACTTTCGTGTATCTAAGGACCTTCGTGTCTCTAATGACTTTCCTGTCTCTAATGACTTACATATCTCTAATGACTTTCGTGCAGTGACTTTTGTATCTCTAATGACTTTCGCGTCTCTAATAACTTCGTGTCTTTAATGACCTCGTGTCTTTAATGACCCCGTTTCTTAAAGGACCTCGTCTCTTTAATGACCTCGTGTTTTTAATGATCTTGTGTTATTAATGACCTCCTGTCCTTAATGACCTCGTGTCTTAAATGACCTCGTGTATTTAATGACGTCATGTCTTAAATGACCTCGCGTATTTAATGACGTCATGTCTTTAATGACCTAGTGTCTTTAATGGCCTCGTGACTCTATTGACCTCGTGTCTTTAATGGCCTCGTGTCGTTAATGGCCTCGTGTCTCTAAGGACCTGGTATCTTTGATGATGTCTTTGTCGATGAGACTTACGGCTCTTTTATCGGTTCCGCGCAGCCTAGTCCGCAGTAGAACAACATTAATGATAACCAAATAATGTTTTATGAAACCAATAAAAAATACATGCATTTGAAACAAAAACCAATACGTAGGTATTACGTAAACACATTTTGCAATCTTCTTATGTATTTAATAATTGTAATATATCATTTTAAAATTAAATTTTAATTTTTGAAAACTACAGGTAATAATTCATACCAATAATTTTGGCAACGCAAAAAGATTCAGCAAATTATCCTGGTGAATAAAATAAGGTGTTGACACGTGTATATCTCAAACAGGAAAGTTGAAAACTGTAATTACTTGCATGGGAAAATGTTGCTAGAACAAAACACTTTGGCCGTCACTGGAGGGGTGGAAGCGCGCTAAAGCGAGTGGAAGTGTTAGCGGAGGAAGATTGACGCAGATATTGATCTGCCTCATACATTACTAGCTGATGTGCACTTCCAGTGTTTTATGGCACTAGTCTTTCCTTGGAACTAAAATATTCTGTTCTTATTTTTTTTTCTCGTTTTTTATGATTTTTAACCACAGCACTGAAGATACGTACAACGGATCTGTGTACTCATTTTCTGAGAAAATTTTCTTTGTATATAGGACATCGCATTAAGCATTATGTTCGTAACAGAAGTTGAATATTAATTATTTAAAAACTAAGCCAAGTAAGACGTTTATTATCTTTATTGTTGTGATCTATGAGATTGTAATTAGTGACCAACTATTTATTTATTTCGGTCTTACGTCAGAAATTATGGACAACTGTAACCACACCTTACATTTTAAATATTTATTAAGTGCTGATGTATGTCACGATTGGCTCTGATTGTCAACATTTCACTATAATAATTAGTTACGAGGAAACGAGCATGAATCCAATATACCTAGGAAACTACTCCCTTAAGGCTGTGTTGCAATTAGCACTTCTGGATAACAAAATTGACCCCGCCGGGAATCGAATCCAGTTCGCCTTGGTGGGAGGCCATATGGGTGGGTTAGTTGCCAAGTGGTGTAAGTCCAAAATGCAAATTTTTCAGGAGGGAGAATTTAAAGTTTATATCCGTGTTAAACTTCAAGGATTACTTTATTTAATACGTAATGCAATGGAAAAATGTAGTGGACTAGGAAGCACACCATTTGGTAAGTATGTAGACCTCACTGCAGGCAATTCTGTACTGGTGCAAGTCCATTTTCGCAATGATTCTACGGCTACAGCACATTCGCCTGAAGTCTGAAACGATGCAACTTAAAATACAGCCGTGCATTGGATATGCAATTCAGGGTTGGGAACCGAAACTGGCAGGAGAAAACTGATCTGGCCCCCACGTCCTTCCTCCCCCCCAAACACATGTTTTTTTATTTCTTACCACATATCCACCTAAACACATAAATCCCGATAAACATCGATTACAGAAGGACAAAATTAAAAGTTCGGAACACTTAAGCTTCACGCGAAGTAAGGGTCATGAAAAAGGAAAATTTTGTGTTCAATCAAAACGGAATGTGGAGGAGTAGGAAATAGAGCGATAAGGGGGAAGTGTAGCGAGAGATAACATAAATAAATCAATACGAAAAGAAAAATTAGGACTGTAAGTAGAAGATACCGAATTTAGGAAACATACAGTGATGCCTGCAAGGATAGCTTTTCCAGGACATTTTAAAGCCTTAGCGAATAGATATACGGATACCCCGGTTAACAGGATAATATTAAGGGTGCTACCTACCCTAGATACCTGGTGGTAGCGAGGTAAGTGAATTACCTCAAATGTTACTAAGATGTGGCTTAGTATCTATTTAACCTACACACAAGTACGACCCACATTGCAATAGTGTCTTTAAAGCTGTTTTTTTTTTTCACTACTCTGAAATCTGAAAAAAAAAATTAGTATTTTCATTCTCAAAAAATCTCAACCACACCTACACATAAAGTTTCTCCATATGTTAACTCCTACAGCAATATTTTCCTCCGCTCAATGGAGAAAATGGTTTTCGGCCGAAAGCGATATCATGAACGGCGGCTGAGTCCCACCGGATATAACTTAACATGTAAATACCAGCCCTTGATCTCGGAAAGGTTCCCAGAAAGATAGCGCCCTTAAGAGTCTTTCTTTTATTAGCCCAGTTCTTCGGCCATGGTGTTAAATCAGCGAAGCGATGACAAGATTTTCATAACTAGACCTAGTATTCATAACTTGATCAGATGAAGTTTCGTTATGTTTATACACACATACACTATCTTCCCGGCCGCGGCTTTGCTAGTGTGGAATAATGTAAACTATAACTCTGTTTAAAATATTGATAAACATTTGTACTCTCTTTTTAGGTTATGTACCTTAACCGGTTTCAAACAAAGTTCACTTAGCCGAAATCAGTCTCTTCAAACCCATGCACCGAGGTATAACTATATCTCACCTGGTTTATGAGCTATCGAGGGTATCTGTAAAATACATTTTTACCCTTTTCACCCCTTAGGCCCTAGTGGGTGCCTATGCCATAAGCAGAAGACACCCTTAATTTTCATAATTCTAGGTTCAGTGGTCTGTCGGTGGGCTGATGAATGAGTGTGTATTAGTGGAGAACTTCAAACCCGCCGAGGGGAAAACTTTGACGTTGACATCGGAATTAATAAAAATACTTCAAATAATAGTTTCGGCCAACTGCCTGTAACGCGCGTGCATCATCATATCGGTCTCTCCCCTCCCCCCGTCGCGGCACCTGGGGTTGTACACTTTGAAAATGGAAGTGTTAGGATCACTAACTTTGTACATAGAGGTTGGAAAACAGTAAGTCCCTATTACATTTAATTTCTCGATAACCATACTCCCTGGGTGTTCAGCATTTCCCAAGGTGTGCAAGACCAATGCTGACGGTCTATCTCTATGTGTTACCAAATTAAACGGCGCCATATTTCAGCCCACAACATGCAAATATCCTATACCAAAGTTTTTTTGTTGAAAAAAAAATTGTTACCCTCACCCCTGTTAAAGTACACAATTTCTTATCTTCGCTTGCAATATGTTAGCTTACCAACAAATTAAGTTATCCCTGTCGTAATGGGTCTCTTCAAGGCCATCAGGGCGTAAGAAACGATGCGTTACTACAGAATAGGCAGTCATCCAAAGCATAAATTACCGCGATATTTAATCGGGTTTATTTGGGACATTTCGCGAAAATACATGTTACGTATTTTCACTTCATTAACTGTCTAATTTCGAAAAGTCCTGCAATAACTTTATAGATTTTTACGTACGCTCAGTTTTTAAGTGAAAATCACCCTATGGCTCAACTGTTTTAAGAGAAATCAAAGGTTAAATGAAGACACATTAAATTTTTTAACCTCTAAGTTGGATTTATAAAAATCCTTAAATAACTTTTCAGCTATTAACATAAGCATCATTCTGAAGATAATATCATATCGGTATTACACATGGTGTAAAGCATATTGAGGATTGATAGATAACACATTTCACGACTTTTTACTCCCTTAATTTGTAAATATCTTACAATTTTAAATTAGGTAATATGAATTTGTTTACGAAGTATTTTGAAGTAAAACCAACGATAGCTCCCCAGGTTATTAAGACATCTAGGATTCGTTGAAAACACATTTCACCCCTTTTCATGCTCACAATTTTCGAATTTCGAAAAATTCACTCTTATTGGTGTCTACGGCCTAAGTTGAAGCCACGCTCAAAATTTCATGTCTTTAAAACCAGCGGTTTGGGTTATGCGTTTATGAGTGTGTGGGTAAGGCACTTAATTTTATTTTGTTACAAGTTGGGCCTTGGTACCCAGAACTTATAACAGAAATGAATACAGCTAACCTAATTTATTTACAACTGTCTACACCAAAAATGTCTGTATGTCACTAATAATTAATCACTATTAAATAACTATATCAGTATAAGTCACCAGTAGCAAACAAAACAAATAACTACTATATACATAAAAGTTATAAAATCTAAATAATAAAATTACACGCCTGTATACAAGATCTCTGTACATGAAATGTCTCACTCACCACTCACAGACGATGGACGAGATGTCCTAAATATGAACACGCCGATGGTTCTCTTGAGGCCCCAGAACTCCCTCGTCGCACTATTCATTGCCGCAAACAATCTCGCTGAACACTCTTGAATACTTCTCGCAACCCGTCACTATCGCCTCAACACACGCCGGCAAAAACTCTCTTTTCTCTGCCACAGCTCTCTTTTATACCTTTCATCAAAAGTCTAGAAGTCTCGCGGCAAGTATTTATCTCAAAGCTTCTAGAAGCGTGTTGCATCAAGGTCAAAGCACCATCCAACAGAAGAGAGTATATACAGGAAAACTCTAGACCGTGTTATCTGCTGTTATTCGAGTCTTTACGAAACCCGAGATAGGCATGCAGGTACAGTGTACATGGAGGTCCCTTAGTTCTGCCGCCAATGTATCTTCTTACACTTCTCGTAAGATAATCGCAGATCGCAACAATATAATAAGATATATAAACTATTTAACTAAGAATAATAGTAATGCTCGTAGGAATAGCAGAAACGAATCACTGCTTATAGTAAAATATGGGCTGTTAAGAGTTTTTCCGGAGTTTGAGCACAGATTTTTCAATTAACCACTCACTGCTTAAAAATAAACGAAACGCAAGGGTACGTTTATGATGCTGTTAATTCAGGATAATGAACTTTATTATCAGAGTCTGAACTCAAACCAATGTCAACATTCTCTAAATACATTTCGTTAATTGTTGGAAACCCGCACAGTGTTATTTTGGTTCAGATAAACTGTTCCTATTAAAACTTGGGCTCTCTGCACTGTTTTAGGAATTAAACTTTGTTCAAACATTCCCAAAGAGAAGTGTGTGAAGTATAAAAGCAGAGTCAGACCAAGTAAATTTGTGTTTCCCATTTACAAGGAAAAAAAAACTTTTAGCTTGACATTATGTTAACTTTGGAGCACACAAATTTTCGCACGTGGGGACGTAGGTGGCATTGCCAAAGGTTTTCTCTTGAGTCTCCCATTTTCCATACCCTTCGCCACAAATCACTTCTACATTGTAGGGTATCATTTCATGTCATCCTTCAGTGTTGGGCAGACTCTAACGAGTGCATAGTTCAGCAGTATGTCTTATCTGGGGTATGATTCCCTATCTCATTGGTGCCTTCCCAATACTCTACTCTACTTACATTCTTGCAGAGGCCGCGATTGGCGCAGTGGCTAGAGCACTCGCTTCCCACCAAGGCGATCCGATTTCGATTCCCAGCGGAGTTGATGACGGGATTTTCGCATGTGGGAATTGTGCCGGACGATGCCTCTGGTCGGCGAGTTTTCTACGGGATCTTCTGTTTCCCCCTTCCCTCATTCCGGCGCTGCTCCGTAATCAAATCATGTCACCCCTCACCAGTGCTAAGACCTAGATGTCAAGGGCGCCGCCTACCCGCGCGTGAGAAGCTCAAAAGAGACGGAGCTGTAAGGGCGACCTTGAAGTGCGTATCAAATGCCGCATCACCTCAACGATCGAAGCGCTAAGCTAGCGTGCAAGCTTTTTGCCGAACGGTTTTTACTATGGGACACTAAACGGTGACCATATAATTTTATTGGTGGAAAGTCTGCAACTAAGTTCAGTGCAGATCGCAATCTGAGTTTCATGTACATCCGGTTAGTACATTTTGAAGTAAGAATTTTGAAAAGGCCGTTTTTAGCCACTCTGGAGGGCTTAGAAACAGTGTTTTTAATGAGCGTGGCGTCTTAACAATGAGGGTCCGACCTTGTTTGAAGTTTGTTTTCTTTTCGTACGTTGGCACAATGGGCACACGTTGAACATTTTCGTAGAAAAAAAAACTGTTTACCCACTCACTGCAACGCATTTGTGCTGTCCAAAAATCTCTCACATCCTTGCATTCCACCGCTGCCCATCCTCGCTTAATGCCATGCTCGGTAGTTTTTTTATAGAGTCTACTGGTAAAAAGAACTCAAATGGTTTTTAACATGATGCTTTGAAAAAAAAAATTGAGGCTATGTGCAGTCGTACAGTGCACAGTTGTATGTACGCTTTTGCAAAATAATGCACAGTTCATCACCAAATAAATATAATTTTATTTAATTTGGCTTATTCCTATAACCATTATTGTGGTGCTTGGGGTAAAAAAAATCTAAAAATCTCTTGGGGTTTATTGCTATGAAAAAATAGGGTGTAAATGAATGTATATTACTGACGAAACAATTGATATCGATGTAAGGTTGTTTTTATTTAAATAAATATGTATAAAGTATTGTAAAACTAGAAGGCATCCTCGCGAGCATTCGTAATCTATACCTCGTTGTTGGGCGCTTGCGATACCTCTCATATGCACTGTCCTTTGTGAGTGTGTAACGTCACTACAGTTCACGTGCTGAACCATGTACACGATCGCAGGTGGATAGCAGTTTTCATCATCATACTTTTATTTTTATATTTCTACCAGCTATTTTATTAGGCATTAAATTATGACTAAATTGTGCTCTTATGACATTTTTTTATCTATCATAATTTTTTATATACGGGCTTGTCAAAATCAAATTGGCATATCACGATTTTAAGTACGACACTGAAACCAACTTACTTACTGAAGTGAAAAAAATTCACTCTTAATAACTATGCTGTAGGCTACAAAGTCTCCTTTATAAAACAACAAAATGAAAAATTTTTTTTTGAAAAAAATATTTTTTTTTTTATAATAATTTCACATAGGAAACCTTTTAGACTACAAAATTGTTTTTCAGTGTGAATTGATTTAGTTCAGTAAGATGGTTGGTTTTAGCGTCGTACTGAAAACTGTGACATGCAAATTTTGACTTTGACAAGCCATTTTGCAGATATTAGACAAAAAATATCATAAGAAGTAATTTAGCCACAATTTGTCCTTAAATAAGAAATATAAGTATCTGGTACGAATGAAAATGATGCAAACTGTTGTCTGTCGTGCCCTGAGTGCTAAGACAATGCATGTATGCCAGACTGGAGTGGGTGATGGTGTGTGTCAGGTTCATCGAGCAGAAGGACAGCTACCAGAGGTCGCGCGGGGGCGGCAGCCTCGACAGCGTAGACTTTGCGTCTCCAAGCAGCGGCGGAGGCGGCGAGTTTGGTGGCGAGGGTGGCCACGGCAAACACAAGATCAGCGAGTGGCAGGCGGCGTGGAACGTCACCAATGCCATCCAGGTATCACTACACCTTCATCTTTACTTCCCCGGAAAAGACATTATCGCTGTCTTCTGTTTAGTTCGCATTTCATTCTTGATGGTAGGCTTTCGTGGCCGAAGTGAGGTAAGTCTCGGTTTCTGGGTTGAGGTCATGTTTGGTTTTCGTCTTTCTCTGACGTTGTGGCAGTTCTTGTCGCTACCAAAACTAGAAAATCAGATAAAGTCTCAATTCAGAAGCCGAGCTGTGAGACCTACATTTGCATTTCATGTTACGGCAGTGATCTACTCGATCCTACAACTGCCCTGAAGCAGGTTTTTTAAGGAGAGTTTTTTTTCTGGAACCTATTTAACTTGCTCCAAATAACCAAGTCTGCCTACGAAAAGAAAACACATTCGGACTGAGGGGGAATTGTACTTTCAAAATAGCACACATATGTGCCTCATTACTGTATAAAAACGAAAATACAATAGACGCATGCAGTGCACTTGCAACAGAGTCGCGTCCTATAAAATTGCAGATGTTAGCGTGATGTTTCATAGAATAAGCAGTAATAAAGAATTCCTGCACGCCAGTTCAGTGCCTTGCGCGTAGCGGCTATAGGCTTCTCGACGCGCGTACCAGTGTCACCCTTATTGCTCCCTTCAGACGCGAGTAGATGCTCCAAGGTAGGCAACTGCCTTTACAAGAGTTGACACGCCCCTTTCCTTCGTAGGAAATTAGTTTTTATTTAAAATACACTCTCTAGAGCCTCACAGAACAGGCAAGAATACAGTTTAAGGGGAAGGAAATAAATAATCTCTATATAATAATAAAAATAAATAAACCCTTGCACAAATTTTTTTAAACATTTCAATCTTTAAGTACTCCCCTCCAACTATGAAACGTATGTAAATATATCATCACTAGTATAAGTAGCATTCATTGCTGTGCACAATAGTGACAAAATTATTTATATATATATATATATATATATATATATATATATATATATATATATATATATATATATATATA
>PNEQ01002985.1:0-14215 GCA_003012365.1 Medauroidea extradentata | reverse complement strand
GAAACAATGAAAGGTGAACTTAGATGTATGATGTCAAACAGCAATGCACATAAAACGTGTACATTGTAGGGTTTTGTACGGAGTGCTAAACAACGAATCTTTATTAGCTCACAAAAAGTGGTGTAAATCATTACTTGTAATATTGTATTAATTACGTGGTAAAAGATACTCATACGGATTTCTTCACTCTAGATATTGCCGCTGATAATGGGACGTAGGTTTCTAAAGACAACAAAAAACTTCGGGAATTTTTTTCTGAAATTTATATTTCACACGTGGCAGCTGTAACAGTAAGACGAAACAAGACACAAGTAACCATTATAGAAACTGCCCGACTTTAGTCAGTATGATTCCTTCATTCCGGGCTGCAACATACGATATAAATTTTCATAAAAATTTCCCAAGTTACCTTGGTATCCCAAGTAAGCCCAGTTGGTAGAAAAACACTCATCTACGAAAGTGGGATCCTAGGTTATCATTTTACCTGGAATCACACGCTGTAAGACACGTTACATGTAGAGAAATAAGCACTAGTAGTCGGGAATCTGAGTTTTGAGTTTCCAGTGTGGTGTTCATAGGATTTTCGTATAACAGTACTTCTAGATGCCCCAAAGAAAGGAATATAATAATCTAATAATCGAATGCCAAACACGAGGAATGACCAGCTGGTAATTTCACTCCGCCAGTTTTTACAAAAATGCAGTGAAATTTTGGGGACAGCTTCAAACATTAGGCAGTTAATGTTCAGTTATGTTAATTCCCGACTAAAATCATGTTCATCTTAAATGACTGTCATAGCTGTTGAAAATCCATTGTGCAGAAACCAACCTCATCGTATACAAAACCGACTTTAAAAAATCCAGCTTTGATTGTAATCTAGTCGCTTCTGAATTATTCATACGATTGGTTATTGATAGTTTGTAATGCTGTATTACGAGAAATCTGCGAGTAATTCCATTATACGTCGATGATATCTTGGCTACTTGTTCTAAAGTTTCGTGAGACCTGGGTGTTCGACGTCCTTCGGATAACCACATCACGCCTTCTCATCATTGATTATCTGTCATGTCTGTATGTCAACCGCGGCGAATAAAGGGTTCCAAGGGTGGCGTGAGTTGAGATATTTCTGTACGTGCAAACATTAGGGTGCCAATCCGGCAATCCATTGCTTACAGTCGCATCGTACATACAGTGGATGTTGCAGTTTTAGAGAATGTGCAATACGCCTTCAAATTTACAGGTAATGGTTCTAATGATACACTGATACAACTGCATCATCGTATTAGGTATGTTAAAGTATATAAATGTCAGTTTGCGTAACGTGTTAGATGTGTTGTTGCCTCCTCCGAAGTACAGTTAGCTACGGTTTCAAGTTAATTACTAAATGTATTTTGATACCACCACAACAAGTTTTAATTTTTTTCTATAATCTATGTACCGTTTGTGGTGGAAGTTGCTAAAGACGCTGCCTTCGATAAGCAGACGCCGGCCTTGAAAGTGTATGCCGTATTATGTTTTGATGACTGTATACCACAAAAATTCTGTATTTTATTGTATTAAAAGTGTTCAAGTGTACGGAAAAGTACGTATAACATATTTTTCTCTGTTTTCAGGGCATGTTCATCGTATCGTTACCTTTCGCTGTTCTTCGCGGAGGTTACTGGGCCATCGCTGCTATGGTAGGTATAGCTTACATCTGCTGCTATACCGGTAAGATCCTCGTCGAGTGCCTGTACGAAGAGGATGCTGCAACGGGCCAGAAGATCCGTGTCCGAGACTCGTACGTCTCCATCGCTCGTGAGTGCTTTGGTGCCAAGTGGGGAGCTCGAGCGGTCAACGTCGCACAGATCATCGAGCTGTTAATGACGTGCATCTTGTACGTGGTGGTATGTGGTGATCTCATGATAGGGACCTTCCCCGAGGGCAGCATTGACTCCCGCAGCTGGATGATGCTGATCGGCATCTTTCTGGTGCCTCTAGGCTTTCTGAAGTCCCTTCACCATGTGTCGGTCCTCAGCTTCTGGTGTACTATGTCCCATTTGGTCATCAATGCAGTTATCCTGGGGTACTGTCTGTTGGAAATTGGAGACTGGGGCTGGTCAAAGGTCAAATGGAGCATCGACATGGAAAATTTCCCCATATCGCTAGGCGTCATAGTTTTCAGCTATACATCCCAAATCTTTCTCCCCACACTGGAAGGCAACCTTATCGACCGCTCGACCTTTGATCGCATGTTGAACTGGAGTCATATTGCAGCGGCGGTATTCAAGTCGCTGTTCGGCTATGTGTGCTTCCTTACATTCCAGAATGACACACAGCAGGTGATCACCAATAATCTCCACTCTCCTGGATTCAAAGGACTTGTCAATTTCTTTCTGGTAATGAAAGCTATGCTGTCCTACCCGCTTCCATACTATGCAGCGTGTGATCTGCTGGAGAAAGCATTTTTCAAGGGTCGACCTGAAACATTGTTCCCGACTATCTGGGCTCTGGACGGTGAGTTGAAAGTGTGGGGGTTGGCTTTCAAGGTGGGTGTGGTAGTTTTTACCATTCTCCTTGCCATCTCTATTCCACATTTTGCTATCCTAATGGGCTTCATTGGAAGCTTCACCGGTACCATGCTCTCATTTATATGGCCGTGCTATTTTCACTTAAAACTGAAGAAGCCAACATTAGATTGGGGCACAGTTGCATACGACTACTTCGTTATATTTCTTGGCTGTTTGTTTGGGATCATTGGTGTGTACGACTCTGGCACGGCTCTTATCAAGGCTTTCGAAATCGGCCTACCCTTTTAATAATATTTAGATCAGTTACCACTTATAAATTTTGTTTAAGTCATTTAAAAAGTCTTGTTGAATGAATACATTTTACTCTTATGCTTTCAGTGTTATTAGTAAAATACATGTGACTTGATTTGAAACATACTGTTTGGTAGGTTAATTGGTAAGGTTTTTGAGGGTAAACAAATATGTGTGAAATGAAAGAAACACTAAATTAAGTTAATATGGTACCTACTCAGTTTTTTTTAATTTGTGGAACAATTTCTCAAATTAAAATAAGCTAACGATTTGGGACCTTTGTGACAGTAGTGTGGTTGAATCAAACGCACAGTTTTGTTTGTATTATTATTTTGCTGAAGTTGATTTAGAAGGGAATAAATAATCCTTGATTATTTTTTCGCATATTAGCATCAGCAATGAAGAAAATTCAGTGATTATATGAGTTTAATTTGAATTGGTATATTTGTCACAAATGCTAAGTGCCATTGACATGATGTGTGTTTTTTAATGTTTAGAGACAAAAGCAGCAAGAATTAACCTTCAAAACTTTAGCAAAGCGTAATTGAAGTCTTCCATAACATGTCTTCCATAATATTGAAACTGGTAACTACTTATTTTGGTGACAGAATCTTATGACAATTGAATATATACTTTAAGTGAAACGTAGATTTATAAGCTCAAAGAAATGATATATTGCAATGTGATATTTTATTGTTATTAGAAAGTAGTTTATTTCAAAACATGAAGAATTGCAATTTTAAGCTGGTACAAAGACTAGTGGGTTGAAATTAAATAAATAGTCCAATGTCTTCCATTCTGCAATGTGTGTGCTGATTGTCTAGTTATAATGTAACAAATATAATAGTCGTATGAGTATGTGTTGTGGAGATATAATGAAATACTTAACTCATAAAGTGATAACTTATAGATTTATGATAATTTTACAATTGCAGGAACGAATCTTCGCGCTTGATCGGGGACATAAATTTGCGCGGTATAGAAAAAAATTTACATGTAACACACAATTTGCATAAATTGTCTTAGCCGTTTTCAATTTATTTTCACAGTAAGAAACTTAACTTTAAATTTGCATTCTAATGCTGAAATTCACTTTATATTTATTTTAATTTTAATTGTATTTAAAATTTAGGAATTTGTACTTCTGAGTAGTTTTGTATGTACGATTCGCATATGAGATACAGTAGTCCGAAAAGGCGTTTTCAGTCGTGTTGGTAAGCAAGAACATAGGCTTTCAATGTGCGTGATGCTTGTAAAATACAATTTAGTCTTGTTTGGTATGTTCTATTTTCGCAGATAAAAATATTAGGGATACGTTCAATAGTTCCGTAAAAAAAACTCTGGTTTCAAACACGCTGAAATGCAGCCAGATATATGACAACGTTGACTAACATACACACTTCGTCTTTCTCAACACCCCACATTTGTGCAGAAGGGATAGCTATAATTAGCCATTTTTCAGTAAAGTGGATATTCCAAACATCATAATCACAAAAAATGTTCATTCCATAATAACACAAGATGAAAAATTTTGCACGCCATTTTCAACAGCGTGATTTCTTATCAAAAGTGGATAGGAAACAATGTAAATTACTGCAATACAATCACGTAGGCTTCCATCACATATCATCTCGGCAAACCTAGATCCTTCCATACGTGAAGGAATTTTTAAATTTCCAGCTGTCGAACTGCGAAGTCCACTCTTCATGGGATATATCACGTATCACTTGCAGTCGCGAACGCTGATATATGCGATAAAAACAGCAAAACAATTGTTTAGGTTGGTAAAATTTATATGTGTTTTAAATAGATGAATCATTAGCATCATCTGTATTACTAATAGTGAAGCTATTATGAATGTTTGTCAGAGTAGTCATTATAATAATCTGCACTTGTATTATGCTAAGGATTATTAAAAATCGCGTCATTGGTTAATGCACAACGTAAAAATATATATATTTTTTAAAGATGACAAAATATAATTTATTGCCGTTGCTGAATACGTGACGCTAAGCCAAATGATAACCGAACTAATGTCTGTAATAATTCACTCCCTCGTCGAACCGCAGCGAAAATACGGATGATCTAAAATATAATGGAAGTTTCAGTACGGTTTCACCTAGGGTTGTAGACACCACTTTAAAAAGAAAATTTTCTGAATGTACTTTTATTAAGGAATTAAAATAAGTAAGATGTGTTTTTTGAATAGCGTGTACTTTATTTTTAACGCATCGTTAATTTCTCTTAAGATCAAGAATGGCTTGTACATTATTTTTAAGGAATCATTAATTTCTCTTATTCTCGATAAGATTTAGGATTGATTTAATATTTAAAATAGGTTCTACTGTTACCAATGATTAAAAAATATTTATTTATTTTTACTTATTTTTCGAAATCGAGACTTCCTGATAAGAAAAAGGTAGTATATTCCTCGAAATTTTTAATTTTTGCTAAACCCAGTGAATGTGTTTAGTTACATAAAATTGTTTAGAAACAAATATGTAAAATCATAAGATCTTCAACACTTGGCGATAAAATTTTAACCTTTAAAATGCTTGTAGTTAAAAATATTAGAAAGTATTTGAGGTTAAGCATCGACTTCATTATAATTATGGCATTATAATTATGGCATTAAAATACAGTTTCGTATAAATGTCACTCTTCATTAGAAAAAACAAGGGTTTCTCCTTTTTATTTGCAAGATATTATAGCACACGGAACTGTAAACAATTTGTTAAAATGATTTATTATGCAACACATTACCTAAATAAACAAAAATGTCAGAAAATCATAACATTCTTAGGTAAACCGGTTTAGAAAATCCGTGCATAACATTAAGGCGAGTGGCGTGATAGGTAGACAATGGGCAACACGCAGGTCAATTAGTTTAAAGTTTAATTTCCATTACAATTCACTTTAAAAATTGATAATTATATTTTCGTAAGGAATAAATTAACGGAGCTCTTTGGTGGAATTCACTCGCATCCTGTACAACATATATTGTTTTAAAGTATGTAAGATTGTAAAATACGTATACCCAAAATATTAACACTTTTGAGTTAAATTAAATTAATAAAACCTCGACATAAATTTAAGGAGAGAATTATTTTTTTTTTTTTTTTCGTTTTTTATAATCCATCCGCTTCCCCGACTTTATTTTCTACTAATCACTGAAAGTGAGTTGCGTGCTGATTTTTACTTAATTTTTTACAGGGGCTGTTGCTGTAGAAAGTTGACAGACGCATTAACTTTAATAGTTTGAATGTATTCTTAACCAGTTATTTTTCTACCTCTTGTTGGGTGCTTTCGATGTATATCAAGCGCGAAGATTTTATCTAGACTTTGTCTCACAAGTCTACAGCAAGAAGTTAATAGAATATTTAGAAAATAACAATTCGTTCAGGAGTCTACCAGTACAAAATATGAACGTTCATTCTGAGATGTAACGATGGTACAGTAACTACAATTATATATAAGTTGTGTGTGTATGGTTAATTTATCTCATCTAACACATTTTGCAGGCACCGTTGTTACATTTATATATCTTGGGTGTCAGCTGTTAACACAGCTATGGTCACCGACACACAAGTCAAAGCAATATGAAATCATACATTTATATTCTTACGGAGTCGTAAAATATTCAGTACCAAAAATCGGATTGTAATATCCGCTTTGAGCTCGATGACTGATTACAATTACCTATATGTCAATAAGAATAAGGTAGAATTTAAGGGTTCTTGTACAGTGCAGACTCAAACATGCACTGCATTTGTGTGATAACTGAAGAAATAATAGAATGTCGTCTTCCAAACACAGCAATTTAAAATGTCTTCCATTAATCCAAGGGTTAAAGTAGAAATATATTATCTCTAATGTTATGCTTTTAAGAACGAGTACAGATTTATTGAAATGCGAATGTTGAAAATGATGTAGAAATAATAAGTGTTTCAAAACTGATGATTATCATTTTTAGAAATACTGTATATAACATAAATTCAGCATAGAAGTGTTACGAAACTGCCAAAAAATCTATATATACACAAAGATTTTACTGTCGTGAATGAATAATGTGTTATTTGTAATATCATGATTATTATAAAATGTTACCAAAACTGCTGTGTAATTTGAACGACATCAGTTTGGGACAATAATAACTTAATTTACAAACTATTATGACAAATATGCGCTGTTAAAATTATTGAGAATAGATTGTAAATTAATGACTGCTACATTTTGCTGCATACATAATAAATACACTGTGTAATATATTTATGAATTTATTTGTATAAATTTGTATTTGTGCCTCAGTATTTGTAATTTGATTTAGTTAAGTATTATTTTTGATGATTTTGAAAGGCAGTGGTTGGTTTTGAGGTAGTCGGTGTGTCAGGTCAGATTCTATGTGGCCGTTATGGCCATTCTATTTGACTTTTTAAAATATTACTATTAGCACGAAAATACTATGGTACACAGAATTTTAATAGCCACGTTATTATTTCAGCGAACATTATGACATATTTTAACGAACTGTGCTTTAGCTACGAAGAACTTGAAGGCAAGATCATCACGAGCCAAGCATTAAAGATTTGTATTGTTTGCTGTTCGTAGTACAGTATTAACATTGTAAATGCTGAACGTACCAATTCTTAAGGCCATGATCCATAATTTCCTTCTCTCACAATAATATTTTTTTTATTTCTTAACGAGAGCAAATATCGAAATGTTAAAAGTTGTTTTTACTGTGATGTCTAATTTTTTTCTAGACAAAAATATTATATCGATTATACTGATTAGTTTATTAATGAGAATTTCCTTAATTCCATAATTTGCTGAAACCATTGGGAACAACAGTTTCTTGATATATGCTTTCGTTCAGGATTTAAAAAATAACTATCGTAAAAGAAATAGAAATTATGGATCGTGGCCGTTACTTCCGAAACAGAATTTTGGTGATTGCTTGATGGCCAGCATTTACCTAGAGATGGATACCTCTGTGCAAAGCCTCCGTGATAGTTACAAAAACGTGTTTGATTAACTAACATGTTACAAAATATTACATTATGTTTGGCAGAGTGCACAAAAAGTTGCTTAATGCAACACTCATAGACAAGAAACAGTCATACATTATTGTTTTAATCTCTCAGTTATTTTTGGTAAGCGTTTTTTTTTTTTAAGATTTTTTCTGCTCAAAGTATCAAAATGCCTTGGTGAAACAGATATGTAAAATAGTTATGACCTTACAGCAAGTTTACTTCAATATAATAGTAATAAAATAAAATAAAGTAAATCGGAGAATAATATTTGCATGTTTGACGAGAAGTCCGTATGTAGACATTGCAATAATTTGAATTTGTTTCTGATAATAGAACTTGAAAACTCCTGTACAAAGCTTGAAAACCAAAAGTTAAGTCGTTTGCGAAAAACTAAAATCAATTTCCAAGTGATTGTTTTAGATACATGTGTAATTACTTGTCCATTTTCGACGTTCACGACTTAACTATAAAATATTTCGAAAATTCATTCCGCTCATTATAAAATAGACAAGTCATTATCGTTACGAATTTAAATGAAAACATTTGAAAACGCTACATACAGGAATAAGCACCTGCGGAAGCATAAGAATAGAATTAAACTTATCGTGACGTAGCTACTTTTCTCGTGTAACATTTTTATTCCTTTCTTTCATTTGATGAAACTTTATAACATGGCTACATACTTACTTCAGAACAACATGTTAGAACACTGAAGTGTTTACAACCATTGTTTTAACAAAATTTAAATAAATTGAATTAAGAATGGCGTTTGCGAGTATATTCTTCGACAAGGAACAACTAGAGATTGTTTTATCATAATAGTGTTTATATTTACGATTTTTCTTACATTAATTACGTAATAATTATTAGAGACCAGAAAAATTCGCGGGTTCGCTGACCTGTAGACTACCTTTCAAGAATATATGTGTACTCAATTAGACAGCAGCCACTCATTGGCTAATCACTGACTCTGTGCAATTAGGTGTTTCTTTATTACTATAGGTACGTCAATTTCGCAAATACATTCCAGGTCAGGTTGAACGCCAAAAATATATACTTCATAATCACGTGTGTGATTAGCTGGCGGCTGTCACGAAACGCATTTGACTACTACAAGCCAGTAGTAAATAAGGAAATGATTCATAGAGCTATCGTTTGTAATGTTGTAAGCCAATGAATAATCGACTGTATCCAGAACGTGTACAGGACTGAGCAATCTAGGCTACTGCCAGATGAATCCGCGAAATTGACGTACCTCTATTTATTACTAGTTCAGCGCCCTCGAGGTGCCAGATTAGTTAAGGAGCTAGATACGAAAATGACGCGAATTTAAGGTAGTTTGAATCCTAGCCTGTGCCCACATACAAGTGCAAATATTTCAGTCCCTAATATTAATAAACTGTCGTCATAAACTTCAAGTTAAATTGCGTGAACGCTATTTATCGTATTTTGTTCTGCATGCGCTCAAAGTATAAACTTACTAGAAACACTTTTACCAGCATGATAATTACTTACGATAATTTCACATATATTACTTAATTTTCTAAAACACTATATGTAGTAAGAAGTCGAGGATATTAAAAGTTTGTTACTGACGAGCACGATTGATACAAGTAGTTACAATATACAATCACAAGTGATGGACGCAAAAAAAAAAAAAACCGGCACAAAAATATTACGCAAAGTCAAACAAAAAACCCCCTTTTAAAACAGGTTTTGACTTTTATGAAGTAGCACACGTTGACTAAGGGGAAGCATGAACGTTTCGAGACGGAAAAAATTCAATGTGGGGAAAATTCGGAACTTTCAAAAGACTGTAATGTAATGTGAACGTTTGACCTGACGTAAGTTTTGAGCATACAAAGTCTCAGTCTGGCTAATGAAAAAGTGTTTCACAAATATTTGGCGTTTGGCATAAAACACCTCGAACAAAGGCCATCGTATTACAATATTGATAACACTATGGTATGGACAGTAAAATGGAGCTTTCAGCAAACCTATAATTACCTAATCCAGGCACGAAAATATACATTAAAAAATCTACGTTCTTAAATAAATTTTCTCACGTTGGCTTTGTTAAAAACGTTTGAAAATGATGTTTTAAACTATACGTATGCAGCTTTTAAACAGTGCCTTATCTAAAACGTGTAGCAGTATAGCTACTTAATATCTACCTCTGGCAAAATTGAAGTGCATCACTGATTATTGTCCAAATATTTTAAACCACTAGAAATCTAAGCCTGGTTTCCAAAATATGATTAAATTGTATTTCGGAATACTTATAAGTAATGTTAATAGTGATGGATACGTTAAAGTCCATTCAGCTTTAAGGGATAGAGTTTTTTTTTTTTTCGTGTTAAAAGTATATTTTCGAATAATTCTATTGGTTGACACTATATTTTGCTAAATCTTAAAATTTTCGATGGTCATCTGATAACTTACGAGAAAAAGTTCCTCATAATATACACGTTGACACTATGTCTGCGAAAATGTTAGTAATAGCTATATTAGTGAAGTATCTTGTTATTTTGGTGTCGAAATTGTAGACGATATTACTGACAGAAAGTACGTTTGTAATCACATGGAATGTTTGTTATTAATTTAAGGCAATGCCATTTTAAGAAAAGCTGTACAAGTATTTTTATTTGTTTTTAACACGACATGTCCGTTACATATTTCCAGTTCAGTCAATTATTACTTACGGCACAAGTTTACAATTCAAATACTGTAAGCCTATAGTGGTAGCTACCTCTGTTATGCAACACCGTCAAGTATTCACAAAGTGGTCACTTGTATTCAGTCTCAGCCAGAGGCGTCATTTAGAGGGGCAAGGGGGGGGGGGCAAATGCCCCCCCCCCTGGATTTAGAATTTTAAATGTATAAAATTTATTTTTTGTATTTTGTTATTTAAATAATGCTAACTTAAGCATATAAAACTCAAGTTTTATTATTAAAGTTTCTAATTTATACATGCTTAATTAATAAAAAATGCAACAAGGTCACTGTCACCAAAAAAATCTTGCCCCCTCCCCCCCCCCCAACCAAGAAAAACCTGAAATGACGCTGCTGGTCTCAGCAAAAATTAACTTCATATAAAATATATAATTTTATAATTTAAACGTCGTAAGAATTGTTATTGTATCTGACTGATTTAATTAACGTGACTATTCGTTTTATACCGCGAGGGGAGTGCACATGAACGGTCGAAAATTAGAACCTGAACAGACCCCAGTAATAGTTCAGATTAGAAGTTAGTACGGTGATGTCGCACACTGTGTAACATCGTCTAACAGTAAAAACGCAAACTTCTTTAAACTGAGGCCGTGTTTTCGTTTTTAAAAAATGGTCATGTGACCTGATTTTGCAAAATGAAAATTACGAAAAACCAGGTTAAAATGAGTCGGGAAAACAGCCTGAAAACATTCCAGATTATGTAAACTTCAAAACATTCATTTAGTTTTATTCTGTCGTTGTTAACGTGCGAGTTGGGACACGATGCGGGATAATCAGAAAGCTTTCCGTACAGCACTACATGTCACCGGTGCGGCAATCGCATGTCGCCTTGTTCACATACCTAGCTATACACGGAGTCCGAGTTATCATTACCGGTGCCGTGGAAGTCTTTAATTTCTTAAACAACGGAAGGGAATCAGACTGTAGGTGTAAGTAAATTTTGTAAGCAAATTTTTTACCATGATAATTAATATGCAGCGGTATATATTTCTAAAAGTTCGAGTTCCGTATAAAAAACTGGTTCGCAAACCCCTTTCGAAAACATATTTATCAAGGCATTTTGTCACAGAGTAGATGGATAAATCATAAAAATTACGATACCTATTATTATATTGTGTACTGACATGTTCTGTCTTGTACCGATGGTTTCTTTGTTTTATGCTTAGCAAACAATTACTTTATGTATGTTGTGTTTTAATTTAGTATACACTAAAGCACCAATGTTTCCCATTTATTTTATACATTTGAATGTTCTTGTTAGTGAACAGTAAAAGCAAGAACACAAGAATATTCACAGAAAATTAGACTTTAACTTCAAACCAAGAGAAAAAAAGGAAGGAAGTTTAAGTACGTTTTATGCAGTAGCTATAACCAAAGGTAAATAAATGTGCCCAAATCTTGAATAGCCACCTTTTATCAAGTTGTAAAACAGTACCAATTAAACAATTCTATAGCACACAAATTGCATTTATGCTTTAAAGGATTTTATTTTTCTAGCTACCAATGTCTTGTACACACTCTGATGTAGTATTGTTGATGCTTTTAGTTTTGATTATGTATTTATTACAGCATGTTATTTCATAAAAATAAACTGTACGTACCAATAGTTACATGATAGTGGTTGTCATAGTTACCTTAAAAAATATAAACAATCATGAATAGCAAGAGTGTGTTGTTGCTACAGGAGTATTAGTTAAGGCCTTGTTACCGAGTTTTGCAGTGATTTCAAAAATAGTTTTTTATTGCTACCTAATACACATATCAAAATTTTGCTCGACAGTTTTGACACTTATATGCTATAATTTGTAGCTGAATTTTTTTGTAGAAATGTACTGAACGGTTTTTTAGAATTCATCGCCTAAAGTACCACGGTTTTTGTCGTGAAAATGAGCAAAAATGAAGCAAAATATATTTTTTTTTCTGACGAATGGTACATTATTTTAAAAAAACGCATCCATAGTATTGTGCATCGTGTAACTGCACATTGACTCAAATTTTTTCAAAGCTTTTGGTTAAAAAACATTTCAGTTATTGTCACCAGTTTAAAAAAAACTCAGGAACAAGCCCTTAATATGTGTAGGACCTACAATTATAAATAGAGAGAGAGAAAGGTTACTGAATGCGAATATATTGGAAATTATAGCCTAAATCATTATCATGAAACATAGTGTTCCAAAACGTTTGTTCACTAAAAATTACAAAAGGCCGAAGAGAATTAACGGCCCTGCGTGTAAGTTGATCAAAGATATTGGTGATAAACTGTTAAAATTTTTATGTAAAGCGGCTAAGGTTTTCAATTTTACGAGAGAAAATCTTGTAGATACATGGAGATACAAGAAGGTGCCATTTTCAATGCGTTTCATTTTTCACTATAAATAAACGCCATAATCACAAGTATCTCTACCACAATGTTTTTAGTAGATTTCAGACTTCTTGCAAAACGTAGTTGAGTTCTGGTCAGGTTTGTATATAATAACTCACAAACTGAACACAAGCTTGAAAGCCCTTCCAGCTTTGTCGAATTTTTGCGTTACTGTTACGGTACGACGCGGAGACTGGTAAGAGCAATTTCAAAATTATCTTTAAAAAGTAACCAGTTAACTGTGAAAAAGTAAAATTTAAATTACTCGCGTTTTCCACACCGTATTAGAGACTATCGAGGAGAAAAATATAGGCCTATAGAATTTTCGATGTGTAACAAAAAATGTTTTAACTCTAGGTCATATACAGTTAGCTGTGCTAAATTGACGAAAGAACGGCAAAAAAAAAAAAAAAAAAAAGAGAGAGAAAAATCGCTGAAATATTTAATAATAATGTTCATATAAAACATACTGTTAAGTTTTAAGAGACAGAATAATTTCAAATAAGAGTGTTACCAATAGTGCACTACGAATTTAAGTGTTATCCATCAAAACTTTTCATTTTGCAAAATTTAAATTTTGATTAACATCAAAACTGTTGCGATAAATACTTTGATAAATCTTGATGGGAAGACGTTCCAAAAACATAAGAACTCACTTTCGACAATAATAGGCACAAATGAGTCAGTCTGTTGTTATGTTCTATCACCTTTGCATGGCTTTCATAATAATGGTTTAAGACGCATGTATTGTGAAAATAACACGTTTCTGATGTGTGTACTAAAACCAGACATGTTACAAATTCTCCTCAAGAATGTACGGAATCTCGCGTTGTAATTGTCCACTTAATAACCTTGTAAATGTCCACAGATTTTTTTTTAATTACAAATGTCATCAGTCGTTTTAATGCTGTGTAACTTAAAAATTAAAATTTTGGCATAGCCTATATGTACGCAGACCGCACTGTTGTAACAAATTTTAAAAATTATATTTTCTGAAATTACGATTTCAGTGTTTTGGTTATAAAATTTTAGGACGGCAACACATACCGTTAAATATTCTCGTAACGGGGCACTGACCGTGTTTTTGAAAATACATTTTCAGAGGCTAGAATCCTAATAGCTCCCAAAGTAAAAAATAATTTTATGTTTGTGAGTAAACCAACCATTTGACCGACTTTAAAATAATTCAGAAGGTAAATACACTCCCTTGTTTCCTTTCACAATGTAGCTTTTTTTTTTTTTTTTTTTTTTTTTTTTTTTTTTTTTTTTTTTTTTTTTTTTTTTTT